>JAYMTF010001677.1:0-21926 GCA_036897485.1 Pelargonium nanum | reverse complement strand
TTAAACAAACAGGACACTCATTTTGGGACGGAGGGAGTATGACATATATATTATCACTCTTCTAGCTGTATCCATGCAAGGAAGCAACTATGTATTTTTATAATTAGTATACAATTTTTTCTTAGCATATTCGCACATTTTATGCATTTATTTGTGCATTACAATTTGTGCCTTATAAGAATTGTGTATCTCAATGACCAAAGTTCATTTGTATACTCCAATTGTTTTGACTAGCAGGTATAAATGCCTCATGTTTTTATTTTGGATATGAAACTAAACTAAGTTAGTGTCACAAAGTACAGTGGAAAAAATCAATTCAAATACACAAACAACCGAATTTCAATTGACATACCGCCACTTTTCTTGAACTACTTGTTCAATAAAGAAGATGAAGAAAGTTTTTGACGTTACAAAAAACAGTTTGAAGAAGTAATATAATAAGGTTTAAAATATTACATATGATTATAAATGGAGCAAGATTCACACATGTATTTTATTTACATGTATTTTTTCATGTATTTAGCATAACTAATGAAAGTGTTTAGGTTAGAAAATGGAAAAGTTTTAATTTTGTAATATATTTGTTTATATTTATTCGATTTAAAGAGATAAAAAAATATTTAGATCTTATGGGAAAAAAATAAAATGAATTTTTTTATGCTCTTTATCAAAAGATATAAAAAGAATTTATTAACATTTCTAATGAATGCATTACAGTAATAAACCTTTTTCCATTTCTGACCCTAAACATTTTCATTTATAATATCAAATAAAAAATTATACATGAAGAAATACTTTCCTTAATAAATTGATATTTTCATTGGTAGTACATAACTATGTTGTATTGTAAAAACTTATAACTAATTAGATTTACTTTCAATAAGTTGCACCAATAGTTAAATCTTATATTAACCACTGCTCTCTCATATCATGTAACTTAATTAATTCAACTATAAATAAAAAATGTTAAATGGTTTAGTCTTTCATTGACTAACATTTTTCTGGTTTAGAACCTAATTAAAGTATTGTCATGTTTGAGCTCTTGTAAACCATTATTTTTATTAATTAAACTCATTCAACCGTTATAGCTGATTTCAAGTACTACGTACACATCAACATTTGTTGACACGTCGTTACGCCACGTCACACACGAAGTCCACATGTGGATGCCAACACCGATTCATTTTTTTCATCTTTCACAGATAAACGACATCGTTTTGGATGTATCATGCGATGTAAGAAACATATTGAAACACAACAATTTGGTTGATGTGTCATGCACACGTAGACGTTGTATCTTATGTGCCGTGATGACGCGTTAACATATACTTACTGTGTTTCGGGGGCCTTGCAACCGCAGAAGGTTGAGGCGTTCGCCATTCATAAAGCTTTTGCATGGGCTTTGGAAAGGGGTTGGGACCAAGTGGAGGTGGAGTCAGATGCTCCCTCGGTTATCCAACTATTAGGGCAAAACGATGTGGGATTTCGACGTTTGGGTTTCTTGCCGATTATTGCGTTGAGATAGCTACATAGTTTAGATCGATGCATAGAGTTTCATATTTGAATCGCTCTACCAACTCCGCTCATTATATGTCAACACCAAAAAGACAGAAACAAGACACTCGTGTTCTTTGTCAAATGCGTTATTTGTGCATTAAGGAGAAGGACCTCATTGTATTCAAGGTTTAGTGGCTCTCATTCCATTTAGTTTCAAGAGTTTTTCTTTTTCCTTTTCTTTTTCTAAATGGATGTTTTGAAATTTTCAAATTGGTTTTAAGGTGTGATAAATACTTATGTTTTAATTTTCTTGTTTGTGTTAAGACTTGTTTCAAAATATCTTATTTAAAAATTTAATTGTGCAAATTGATATATTTATACAGATAAGTGAAAAACTAAAAACATTAAAATATACATATAAACTAACTGCGAAAATATACATACAAACATCAACGCGAGCAAATAAAAAAATATTTACTTATTAATAAAAGTAAACAGATACTACAAACTTTGGAAAGTAGCTGCACAATAAAACAAAAATGAAGATCGTTGGATTACAAAATTACACACAAGAAACCAAAACCATCTAGCTGTGTTGAAAATAACATAAGCCTGTACTTGTAAGTAATTAATTCATAAAACTCCCCATAGTTCTAGATTGATGAAATTTAATTAATCTATTTATATTTTAATGAAGAGGAGAAAAAACAAATGTTGCACCATCATTTTGGGCATATTTTTAGTTGATGAATTTGACAGGAAAAGCATGGACAATCGTTGAGCTCTTGAGCTTTGACTTAGAGTATTCTAAAAAAATCATTTCGCGACAAAGCATAATAAATTTATTAGAACATCAAAATCACAAGGATTATGTACTCATTTTAGGTACGATTAGATTTATTGATTTATATTATGGAATGTTTGGCTAAGATGATATCCTAAGGTCAGGATGGCTATAGTTTATTCATAATATTAGGTTTTCAAATTTGGCATTCAACCATATATCCATCAATTCCGACAAGCGCATCATGTTCCTCATTGTTTCTACAAATCGAAGCTTACCCAAAATGTGAATTTTTTAATATAGAAATACTGCATTTTCAAGTTGATAGGAAAGGTTCATGCTTAAATGGAGTATAAATTAAAAAAGAAAAGAGAGAGAGAGAATTGGTTTTGCGGCATATGCAATAGTAGATGCTTGTATCCAATTGTGGCATACCTACTAAAAAGTATCATGATTATTAGGAGGCACTTAAATGCACGCATAAATAAGTGCACAAAACTATCATTCAATGTTAAATCAACTCATAAGGAGTTGAATCCCAGTAAATACAAGATTCCACATTGTTGAAGATTACGACGATTGATCCACATTTATTGTCCTTCGACAGTTTTGAGGTTTTAAATGTCTTCAAATAGAACCGGTCAATTTTATATTTCTCTAAACGGTCTTAAAAAGAATTACAAGTAATCTAAACAATTTGGAAAAGTTGTGTTCAATTTTCATCAATATTGTTAAACTTGATCCAACCCAAAAGTTTAATAGGAGAAAAGCCCAATATGTAGGTATATCAAATAATGACAAATTTCACATTCTTTCAATGCGAGACTAATACAAACATTTAGCCTTAATTAACATCAATATAAGACTATTTTTGTTCACTTTAAGAGTGCATGACTTAAATAATTTATTTTTAAGTAAATATACTAATTTAGTTTATTTATGACAAAATGAAGAATATTGATGGTCACTTAATTTCTACATTCCGATGATTAGAAGGGATGAGATATAGAGGTAGAATTTGAAATGACGTTACTTCAATTCTTTGCTCTACAACGTTAAAATCTCCCTCAGAGTAATTGACTATAGTACATAGTAATTATAAGTAGGTCGCAGGTACGTTTCCAGCTATGCTATTATGGCAGCTTTTGCATGCAATTGTGAAACCATGGGATATTCATGTTCATCAACAAAATCACTTATGTTTGTTTGGTTTGGTAAGACTAATCTAAACGCGTAAACTCACATATAAGGTATAAAAAGTGTTAAACATAAAATATTTTATTTGTTGCAAAAAATGGAATGAGATCTAACATTAGGAAGAAAACATTGCACTAATTAATGTATAAACAAGTGTACAGACAAAACTCTAGTAAACAATTTTTTTAGTTGTTTCCTAATAAAATCATCATCTTTTAATAAGTAGCATTTGTGTATTAACTTGTGTACTACTTGTTTGATAAGAAATTTGTGCACGTGTATGTTTTTTCTAAAACTATGAAATGAAAATTGAATAAGAAAATAAAATAATGTATAATCTTTTTGTATTAGTGTTATGGTTAATGGGAATTTAAACGAGCTAACCCAAATTAACGTAAAACAATTAATTGGTTCCAGAGGTATAATTCGAGTTGTGGATGTGGGTTGGAAAATGATAACCCAAATTCAACCGAAAATATACACTTAAATTGTAAGTTTAAAATGTATATATTTGTCCAACCGGCATGAGATCATGCCCATATTGCGTCAAGATCGAGTAGACCATAATTGACTCGCATGGGTTAGGCGAAGTCATTATGAGCTCTATAGGATCATCTAATATTCTAATGGGCCTCAAGTGAGCTTTTAGGGAGAAGTATTTGAGATGGTATCTGGTTACAAGTGTTGTTTAAACAAACAAATCCATATTTTGTTGGTGACATATTCATGAAAAATAAATACCCACGAATCTTTGAATTCCCTTTAGTTCTTGAACTACACTCAGCTCGCAGAACTACCATGTACACCCACCACTCAAGTACATACACTTAGCTATAGCTAGCTGGTTTCCACATTCGAAGCCACAGACGTGGTCCATTGTTGCGAATAAAAACTTATGCCCAATTACTCCAGTGCCTTATCACCATGGATTTGTTTTCCTTTTTAAGACCAACTCTCAGTCCTCAACAAAACTACCCAAAAACACAGACAAAAAGTACTCTCCGTTTCCGTTTCCAGTTCCGTTTGCAGCTGTCCCAAGCTCTAGTATCAATCACAATCAATAGTGAATGAGTACAGTAATTGATGGGTCTTGGGGTTTGGTCCGATCCGATCCGGTTCTCTGCCCGCATGGAGATCTGAACCTTGAAAGACACACAAACACGTTTTATGTTAAACACTGTAACTCCTCATCCCCAACCCAATCCCTTTCTCTTTTTACGCATCATCGGAAAAAATTGCGAGAGGGAAGATTGAGATCAAGAGGATCGAGAACGCGACGAACAGGCAGGTGACCTACTCGAAGAGGCGCAACGGCCTCTTCAAGAAGGCCAACGAGCTCAGCGTCCTCTGCGACGCCACCGTCTCCATCATCATGTTTTCTAGCACCAATAAGCTCCACGAGTTCATCACTCCCTCAATCGCGTACCTACCTACAAAACCCTAACTCTTTTCTTACTTAATTTCCTCAATTATTCGTACACAACTTATCACGTTTAATAATTTCATTTCCTAGAACGAAGGCAGTGTTCGATCAGTACCAGAAGACTCTGGGGATCGATCTTTGGAGAAACCACTACGAGGTTTTGAATTTCCGTTTCTCATTATCTATTTATTACAAGTTTGTATTGATCATGACTGTCTGTGTGAGAGCAGAAAATGCAGGAGAAATTGAAGCACTTGAAGGAGGTGAATATGAAGCTGAGAACTGACATTAGGTACGGACGATAATTAAGAGAATTAAAAGAGGATCTAGTTAATCTAGTAATTTTGCTAGTTGTTGTTGTACTGATCTGTGCGTTTTAACTAATTTTATTTTTTTGAGGTTTTTTAATTGATTGCGTTGAATTTTATGCATATATAGACGGAGGTTTGGCGAATGTTTGAACGACCTTAAGTATGAGGAACTGCATCATCTTGAGGAAGATGTGGAAAGCTCTGTCATGATTATTCGAGACAGAAAGGTTTTTTCTATAGTTTTTCTTTGCTATTTGTTTTAATTCTATGGTTCCAAATATTTCTCTTAATTCTTGCTACAATTTCATATTAAACTCCCCATCGGTTCAAATGTTTTGTTCCTCAATATCTCATAAGATTTGCAAATCTACTATGCATTTTACACTGCATCAAAAGCATATGGGCAGTTCTTTGATTCTTATTGTATAAACACTAACAGTTTTTGTTTTTCTTTTCATTTTTATGCTATGAATGACAGTATAAAGTGCTTTCTAATCAGATTGACACTCACAAGAAGAAGGTATTGTTATTATTATTTCTACTGTTAAGGACATTTATATACATTTCTATGAAAAAATTTCATTTATTAATTTCTAGTGTGGTTGCATTGCAGCTGAGGAATTCCAAAGAAATAAACAGCAAGCTCCTGCATGAATTCGTAATAAGCATATTTATTCACTTCCATATGAACCCTGGGACATATATATATGTTTTTCCAAGAACCACCAAATAAAGGAGAAACTTATGTTCTAATATTGATGGATGCAAAATGCAGGAAGATCCTGATTACGGCAAGTATGATTCCATTACTGGTGCACGCATTTATGCTTTACGCTTGCAACCAAACCAACCCAATCTGCACAATGGAGCAGCTGGCTCTCAACTCACCACCTACCCTTTGCTTGAGTAGCTACCTACAATTTATAAATACAATCAATCTCTAATCTCTTTACTTCACTGATTGGTATTAACTATTAAGTAGTATGAGTATCTAAGTTAAGTGTGATGAGTATTTACTTTTCTACGTGACTCTGTACTAATTATTATCAATGCCTTTTGTACTTATTTCTGGGAATGAGATTTTAGGAGATAATGTTTTTTTTTTCCTTCTTTTGAGCAATGAGATAATGTTAATTCCAAGTTCTTTATAATTTTGGGGCCATGTGCTAAGAAAAATGATTTCATCTTCTATCGAGTTTCTCGGTGGCGGTTCTCGCTGTACGACTTTCGACGTAGATGACATGTTCATCATGAACTCAGCCGTTCACTTATTTTGTTTTCAATTCTTCTTTTTGTCCATCTATCTCTTTACTTCTTATATGCATATCCAAAAAGTCATATCTAGTACTTGACACTTTATTTGAAGAGCATAATCAATGAAAAACATTAGTGTTATCATATTATTATTATTATTTTTTGTTTATTAAGTTAATACACCTACTAGAAAATTGGGTTCTCCTCAATTATAGTGTTGTTCACTTGTACATCATGCACATGCTAATCAACCATGGATATGTTATTAACTATATTAGCTAATTAATTTTATATCATAGAAGTTTTGAAATACTTGCATTTGAGAAATGGATGATGAAAAGTTAACACCTGCAAAACAAAAAGGGAACAACTTGAATCGATTATGCTCCCTCCACTAGGGCTACAAGCTAGATATGGATGATTGCTTCCACCTCAAGAACTTGGTTAAGAAAAGCTTAGGTAAGAAAGTTTTGAGCAGTTTAGAGCCAAACAAGCACACAAGAGAGAAGAGAACTCGCGGAAAAATGGAATGCAACGCGATGGAGGAACATGACAAAAATATGAAAAAGAAGAATGTTGTCAAGAAAATATCACACTATTACATGGAGAGTGAAAATTTGTTAATTTTTTTGTATCACAGCTAGCAAAGGGATAACCCTATGTGGAAGTCTAGTGTAAAGTTCCACCAACAAAATGAAGTTTGCATATTTCTTAGTATTTATGCAACTATGAGTAATCACAAACTCTCATACGTGAGATGCTTTAATGTAAGTTTTCCCAAATTTTAACCTCACGTTTGAAGGACATTAAGAATTTCATGTGTTTGGGTGTTGCTTTAATGTTTCACTTAGCTCAACCTTGGGATGTTGCCCTATATATAGGCTCCCCCAAGTTCAACATCACGCTTAAAGAGTGTCGAAAATCTCAGCAACCCCCGAACCAATAGCAAGGGTCTAAGCCTCCAGCTCAGCCCCTAAGGTGTCAAAGCCTTTAGATCCATACCCCGAGCACCGAACAAAGAATAGTTCCAAAAAAGCTACCCTAACACGTGCATAAGACGACAACACACTTTAATTTATCAAAATTGTCTAAGTCAAATCAAAAGAGACGGATCAGCTATTATTACGTAATTGTAACAAATTAGTAAACTACGTTATAGTAACTTCCATACGTGCCCAACCCATTATGAATTAATAATAATTTAACATTTACAATTGTGTGACCCATACCAATTTAAAACATTCTCCAAAAGCATACATTATTTTCCGTATTCTCCAACGGGGTTCAGGTCAATGGTCAACCCGAATTTGAGTAAAGAGCGAAAAGCCCTGACAACATGTGTGCCGTTCCACGAGACTACAAAAAGTACAACTACTCAACAAGAGACAGAAAGTTTGGGTTTAGAGAGGGCACGTGCCCTAATCAGATTGCGGTTGTATGGAAATTCTGTGCTACAACCGGTGACCTGAGCCACTCAATATTTTTAATTTACTAGGTTTTAATTTCCTTTATTTTTCTCTAAAACCCCTTCAATTTCCTGAGGTTTTTGCTTCTTTCTCTCTCACCAAACACCCCTGCAGAGAGGGAAAAGAAAAGAAAATATGGGAGCTCTGGCTCCGAGTCCTCCGTGGATTCCAGAAGACGACCTGCTGTTGAAGAACGCCATTGAGGTATCGTTTTGGTCTCCTTTTTTCCATGTCTATTTCACCGCTTATCCGCACACAATTTATTTTTCTCTGCTCAATCCAATGTCCTGCCCGCCGTCCGATTTTGGGTTCAATATGTTGCCCAAATGTTGTTTTACTCCACTACTCTACTCTCCATTGCAGAATAAACTCTCCAATTGCGGCTTATGTAGTTATGTTTGGAGCTTTATTAGCTCATTAGTGCATCTCCCTATGCTAATGCTTCACGCTTTTAGGGATACATTCTTAGCTGGTATTTAGAGGGATTAGAAGAAACAAATTGGCTCACCAAATGTATTTTGGGCTAAGGAACTTGTTAGTTTTGGGTTCGAATTTATGATTACTTGTTGGATTACTTCGTAATGGTAGTGAAGGTTTCTGTTCATAGCGTGTAGGAGATGGTCTCTGAAATTGGAATTATTTGGAAAATAATAGGTTAGTGAAATCGTAATACTTTATAGTTTTCTAGTATGATCAGTAGTCATTGACACAGGCTGTCGGATATGTTGGGGATAATGAATAAGCAATTCTAGTGGTTTATGTTTATCAACCTTTTTTTCTGTGTGATTTCTCTTGTGCATTGGACGGAATCGTATAAAGGAGCATCCTTTTGATTGGGCTTGATGCTATGTTAAGGCATGATGTTGATGGTACCACAGTTATTCTTATGTCTTGAACCCAATGAAGGTGCGTGGATATTAGAATCCTAACTGGTAGAATCTGAAGAAATGGTGAACACTGGTAAAGTAGTATCTTTATAATGAAGCTTGGTGGTATGTTATATTCATGGTACTACAGATGTTCTTGAACCCAATAAAAGCATGCTCATTTGCTAATGTCCAGTTTAGTTTATTCTGAGATGTGTAGATCAATGTGGTATATGTAAAGTGTCTGATATGTGCCAGTGTTAATGGAAGATGCATCTTACATGCTATTATTGATACCTTATCTGGATTACTGCCTTAAGTGATAAATTATAAACGAGGACTGGAATTTCTCTTAATATAAGATTTATGCCTCCAGAGATGTGGCTATAGCCTCTCGGATATTCAATTTAAACAGATGGGAAATGAGATTAGATGCAATCCCTGTATCAATATAGTTTCTTTTTAGTCAAGATAAGGGAAATAGGTGCCTCTGCACTTTCTGATGTTTCTTCTTATCACTGTCATTGTAATATGTATTCTCTTGTGATTAAATCATTTCTGAACTTCGCAGGATGGAGGTGGTGGTATGGCTGTTTCATTACTTGAATATCATTCTTAAATAATTCAGTGTCATTTTGTACTGTTTTGATGTAATGCAGAAATATTATGTTACTGAAGTATTCTTGAAGCTTGCTGCAAGAACAGTGTTAGTTAGCATTTTATAAAGCACCAAACTGAACCTAGTTGGGGCCAGCAACATAAATCTTTCATTCCTTCGTAAATCCATGTTCTCTTTTAAGACCTAACACTCATGCTCATGTCTTTACTTTATCCTTGTCATTTTAGGCATCCCTTTCATTTCTTTGGCATTTTCACCTTGGACTAACATGCTTGTCCTCACTACAAAATTTATGGGTCTTTCTTAACATAGCAGAAGTATCTCAGGCAGTATTCCTTAGCTATCATCATTGACGCCACCTTTACCTTTTTGCTAGTGTCTAATATCTTATTTATCCTTGATTGCAATCAATTACTTAACATCCTCACTTATGGAAATGTTGTATATTGCCCTACATTTACAGCTATGTAGACTATAGAGCATAGTTGGTATGCCATACTGTAAAAAGAATTGAAAAAAAATGATTCTACTGTCAAGTTGTTAAAACAGAAGCATATTGGCTGTGATGTATATGGCACCATAATATACATTTGTTCCCCTGGGATACCTGTTTGGATTGATTCGTTTTCTGTTTGCAGGCTGGTGCTTCCTTGGAATCACTTGCTAAAGGTGCAGTGCAGTTTTCTAGGAGATTTACTGTTCGAGAATTGCGAGAGCGGTGGCACTCTCTCCTCTACGATCCAGTTGTTTCTGATGAAGCTTCTTCTCGTATGACCGAGTTTGAGCATTATGCTTCAACTCTTCCATCAAAGTCTTATAGATTTGGAAATTCTAAAGATAACAAGATTTTGCCTGCCAAGAGAAAATCTGAAAGTATCCGTAAACTTTACTATGCTACGCGTAAAAGAATATGCAATGAACCATTTAACCCCATGGATTTGAGTTTTCTTATTGCACCCAGTAATAGCAATTTTGTTGGAGATGGAGATGAACCTTTATCTGGAAATTGCATGCTTGAAGATCCAATAACAAATCCTTTTGGCCTAGAGGAATCAACTTTGGATATAATGCATCATGATTTTCCAGAAATTCTAACTGACGGTGGCTCAGTCATTGGAGATCCTGCTACTGCGCATATCTTTCATGCGAATCTCTCGAACCCAGCTGAAGATAATTTTCATATTGAGACACATACTGTACATACAGAAATACCTCATGTTATTGAAGCCAATATTTCTCTACCTGGGAGTTCTGGGCTTCAAGAATTGGGTCCACCTGTGCACTGTCTGTTTGAAGCTGATGAACTAGAGGCTAAACCTGGCTCCACATTTGACAGCTACTCTGAAAAAAAATTTGGGGCGAAACAGATCTGCGGTTCTTCCATTAAAGATTGCGGTGAATCATTTCACAACTTAGAGTACCCATCACCATTACCTGAGATGCCAACATGGAAGGAGGTTGATGGCATATCTGATCCAGCTTTGCCAGTTGATGTCAGCCACAGAGAGAAAGATCTACAAACAGGAGATATATATGCACTTACTGATAACGGTGATGTTTTGGACACTAGTAAATCAGGAGACTTGAATAACCAAAAGCCAAGCAACGAACTGAAAAGCGCAGCTGTTAGTGCAGAAGGTTATCTTGCGGTTCTTTCCAATTCTCTTATGGACTTTACAAATGATGAGGAACTCCTCATGGAAGATGGAAAAGACATGATTGGTAAGTTTTTTAAAGATAGTCTGGGCTCAATTTTGTGTAATTCTCCATCTGGTATGGATCAAACTCACGTACCCAGTATTTCTGAACCAGAGACATCGGTAGGTTTGGATACATATCTTATGAATCCTTCCGGTACATGTCTTGCAAAGTTGTGTGATAATAGTGAGCCTCAATATGGTGATGCACACATAGTAGAGGCTCAAACGCTGTCACCTGCGTTGGCTTCAATCCCTCATTTTCCCGAACTTCGAGATGGTGTTATTTTCTGCGCATTGAACACCGAGGACCCAGAAATTCCTTGCAATGATGATGTTATCTTTCATAGTAAAATGCCTGCATCAGCAGTTTCCCACGCAACACAACAAAATTCTCTAGATATTCACAACACAAATTCCTCAGGTAATACAAAAACTGATGAAAGAGCCTCTGGCCTTATGCAAAGGGAGCATAAAAGCCCTGGACATACATCTTCTCAGGTAAAAGGATCACAGGTTTTACCTGAAATGTGTAGAACCCAACCAACGGGTGATTGTGCGGTTAAATTTGAGTTGCCTAATAATGACTCCCAGCACATGGCGTCTAGGAGAGCAGGTATTACTGGTGGTTGTCTCAGTCAGAATAATTCAGGCAATGTTAGTAGTACAGATGCTTTCATATCTGTAACAACAAAAGAAGATACTGCAGAACTCTCACTAGCAAAACAACATGGTCGTAACTCAAGTGATTGTCTCACAGAGAAGCCATCTCATTTGTCTGATAGCTTTAGAAGCTTTCCAATCAAACAGGAATCATCTACAATTCAAAATCATCATGGGGTATGCGTTGAAGATTTCACTCCCTTAGAACCAGTAGTGCACGCTTCAACATCAAATCAGGAAGAGCTAGCAGTTGAAAGTGATGATGACTTACCTTACTTTTCTGATGTTGAAGCAATGGTAAATGTTGATTGAACAAGCTATTTAATTAAGAGGATAATGTTGAGTGCTTCTATTCTTCATTGATGTCATAATTTCTCTTCATTTTTTTGGTAGATACTTGAGATGGATCTGGATCCAGATGATCTGGATTTATATTCCAGTGAAGAAGGTACTATCAGTCCAACTAGTATTTTACTTAAATGAGTTGTTGTTTCTTACCTGTATGTTTGTACATCTGGCTTGTTGCATACTTATGGTCTGATAATCCCACAAAGTATATTGTCTACTCTTTACTGTGCTTAGCTTGTAATTGTGGAGATTGAAAGATTTTCAAATTATGTCTTTACAGTTCTTTCTTATCTCTGTGTGTTGATATAAAGGTGTGCTATGGGGGTAAGCACATGCATATGTTTGGGGACACATGTCTGCACTCTTTAGTTGGTTATGTTGAAATGTATCTATGTGCACATTTCTCAAGGTTAATTCTAAGTAGCACAGGGACCAAACTAATGAACTGTGGCTTTGTGAGTGGAAATCCAGGCCTTTTTTCCTTAATAATATCATATGATGTTTGCATAACAACTAAGGATCTTCACAGTTGCTATATGTTATGGACCTTGTTGGCATGTTTGGTCGTTCTATCTAATCTATGCTGTTCTGATTTGTGTAATAGTAGGTCAACTTAATTTAGTTATTACTTTTATTTTTATGTGTGCATTGTTTGTGCATGTAATTCTTTCTGCAGATGTTTTTTTAGTTAACCTCTCATTATCTAGACAGTTAACATGTTGCCATTCTGGTGCAAATAATATGGAGACAAATATTTGTATATCATTTTATGTGGCATATGATTTAATTAAAAATTTCCTGTAAATGCAGTTTCAAAATATCAGCAGGAGGACACTAGGAGGGGGATCATAAGGATGGAGCAGTGTTTCCATGCTTGTATGGAAAGAGAAATTGCATTTCATGGAGCATTTGCTGTTTTGATTGGCCGCCAAACTAAACATTATATTCGAAAACCTGAGGTAATTCAATGCTGTGTGGTCTTGCCTAACCAATTTAGATTTGGGTGCACATAATCTCTAAGAGCACCAGTAGCAAATAAAAAACAATTATAACTTAATATCAAATAAGACCATAATAGTTATCTAAAGCCTAATAACCAGTGCAAAAACCATCTAGGAATTTTTTTTGCAGTTACTGCATTGAAGTATGTTTCTGAAAGAATAAAAGTAGGAAACTTAGCTATTATTTTTTATATTTTCTCAACCCTATTGAATTACAAGGTTCATCCGAATCTCCGTTTGACATGCCAATGGTTGTCGGGTATTATGCCTTAAAGCATAGTTATATGTTGACAACTGACAGGCATACGTGATTTGCTTAGTAAAACATTAAGTATCATGTGATTGCAGGTTTTACTTGGTAGAGCAACAGAAGATGTTATTGTCGACATTGACTTGGGAAGAGAAGCACGTGCTAATAAAATATCTCGACGTCAGGTGAGATATGCTTTATTTCTATGATTGAACAATTCATACTGGCAGTAATGCCCTATCGTTTAATTCAGACTTTGAAAGAAGTTTTTAATCTCTTACGTGCTATTTTTTTTTATTCCTTCCCTTGTGTGTGTGTTTGTGTGTAAGTGCGTGCATATAATATCATGTGAATTGTGGCGGTGACTGAAGAAACTATAGAAGGAAATGAAATGTGATGTGGGAGAAAAGATGGGAGATGATTGCAAAAAAGAAGAAGCTCATAGTTGCATTTTTCTGCAGTCTGCAATATCATCTATCCTGCAAAGAAATAGTTATAACATTTGCATGGTGGAACAAAGGACTCTAAGAAGTATTACTGTATTCATACTGGGAATAAAAACAATAAACTTGTCCATAGATCAAAACCTCTACTCAATTTCAAATTTCTTGGATATGAAAGCAAAGTAGAGCATTATACAGAGACAGTATTGTCTTTGCAAGTTTATATGCTTATTCAGTAACTATTTTATTCATAATATTCTAATTAACGTGCTACCTCATTTTCCAGTGAGGATACAGTCATATCGAGACATCTTTTTCTTCCTATATTGTCTGGTTATTGTTCTTGGACAAACCTTGGCGGATAAGATGATCTGAAGATTTTGTTTTTGTCATATCTCATGTCCTTAGGCAATAATAAAGATTGACAAAGGAGGATCCTTCTGTATGAAAAATCTTGGGAAGTTTCCAATCTCAGTGAACAACAAGGAAGTAGCCTATGGACAGAGTCTGAGCCTATTTTCTAGTTGTTTGATTGAGGTATGTTCCTAATTTTTCTTTCTTATGTTTGCTTTCATGCTGTCCTGCTCCAATTTTCCTCGACTCTGTTATTCATTATTGGCAAGAAAGCTATTATTTTCAATAAGCTGCTGGTTACACAACTGTATACACTGCAGTTTATTCAACTTCTTTAAACCATGCGAGTATCTCTTTTCCACTTTTATGAGTAGCTCTTTGAACTTGAATGACATTATGCTGTCAGTGATAGATTTTGATCAAGGTAAAATCAAACATGTGTCACTATATGTAATTGTTGAGTAACATCACTCGTATTAACCTTTAATTTAGATATGTCAGGTGTACACGACCCATCTTTAGTTGTTCAGACTCCAAGACATTGAGATTTTGAATTAGTAGAGTACCTCAAATGCTCAAATCATTTAACTCTCTGCCCAGTGTTCTCTTGACACATTAATAGTCTAAAATTTTAAATTTGGGACCTGCTAGAATAAAATCCTGAAAAGGTTTCCTATTGGTGTGTATTGGGTAGAAAAGTTATACTCTCTCCGTCCCAAAATGAGTATCATGTTTCACTTGTATTTTTGTCCGAAAATGATTATCTTGATTTCTTGTTAGGAAATTAGTTATGCATGATTTACCAATAGTATCTCTATAATAAGTTTGTTAGTATCCGAGTTTGTTACAACACATGTTCACAATATACAAAAGAAAATGTAACAACACTAACTAATTTTTCCTTAATTTTTCTCAAAATAGAAACCAAGAGACTCATTTTGGGATGAAGGGTGTATTTGAATATTCTGGTCTGATTCATACTTGGGGAACTGCAAGAGTAAAAATTGTTGTTTAGAAGATTTCTCATTGGTATTTATTGGGTAAAAAGGTTGTATTTCAAGCAATCATTTGGTCTGATTTGGAAACTAAATATCTTATGTACTGATACTGAACTGAAATTCCAAGTTGTTAACTGATTGGACAACCTGAGTTGGATTGTGATAGTGTTCTATTGGAAGGACAACTTAGATGTGCCGAGTTACTTTGATATATTTATCTTACAGTGTACCGATTCTTTCCCGGAATGACATTATTGAGTTACTATATTCTGCTCCAAGTGAACTATTAGTGACTGAAATCGTTAATTTGCAGATTAGAGGCATGCCATTCATATTCGAGATAAACGAAGCTAATGTGAAGCGATTTCTGGACAGCAGTTCCAAAACAAGTGAAAATGGGCAGCATCGTGTTAAAAAGAAGGCAGAGCACTTGTGAATCACAGTTTTCTCAGAAGGCATTTGTTTTACTGTGCTTTCTTTGTTCTCCGGTATACACTTTTCAGTCTGTTGTATGTAAACTACTTCTGTTGGAAGGGCAAGAGGAGTAGCTAGCATCTGTGTTGTTAAAGCGGGTTTTGTTTTCTGGGTTGCACGTTTGATATTTATCTTTTCTGTTAGGTTACATTTATCAGGAAACAGCCGTAGACATCTTGTGGATACATGTAGAAGCTCAAAGTTTAGCACACAGTAAAATCGTCACGAAACTTCCTTCCCAGTTCAGTGTCAAATCGTACAAAACAATTGTACATAACATGTTATTTGTTTCATCTTATAAAACACTGAGAATCCATTGCTTAAGCAATTATAAGGCCATGCTTCAAAATTCAGATCTCTCTAGTTAATCTCTTGGTACAATTACCAAGAAATTTGTAATAAACAACCAGAGTCACACTCTCTACATTATAATCCGTGTCTTGTGGGTCTCACACACGAGCCAGATCCAACGGCTCTGAGTGAGACACTAAAATGCTTGCCAAGTTTCCACAATCAACTACCATATAACATGCACACTGTCTAGTGTCTACACTCTCACTCAACAGCCAATCCTCAGAATCTTCTAAAACCCTCACCAGATTCACAAAACCCCCCAAAAACACACCATGATTCACATTTTAACCTATCTTTTTATGATCACTGTCTCATCAGTTGTGGTTGATTCAAGAACCTACTCAGGAGACATACAGGTCCTCAAAGATCTCAAGAACTGCCTCCAGCCCAGCTCCATTGCTGCCGGATCTTGCTTGAGCTCCTGGGACTTCACCGAAGACCCCTGCGACCATGTCTTCAGCGACCACTTCACCTGCGGCCTTAGATGCGACCGCGCCGTCGCCGGTTCTTTCCGGATCACCGAGATCACTCTCGACCCCGTCGGCTACTCCGGCACCCTCTCTTCCATCACATGGGACCTCCCTTACCTCCAGATCCTCGACATTTCCGACAACCTCTTCTCCGGCTCCATCCCGGACTCGCTCTCCAACCTGACTCGTCTTCGCCGCCTCATCCTGTCCGGCAACTCGCTCACCGGAGAAATACCCGCCTCACTCGGGTCACTCCCTCACCTTGAGGAGCTTTACTTAAACACCAACCACCTCAGCGGATCCATACCGGCAACTCTCAACGGCTTAGTTAAATTGAAAAGACTGGAGCTGCAAGAAAACTACATCTCCGGCGGGTTTCCCGATTTGGGTTCCTTGAAGAACCTCTACTTCCTCGACGCCAGTGCCAATAACATCTCCGGCGAACTTCCGGCAGCGATGCCGGCGTCCCTGGTGGAGCTGTCAATCCGAAACAACAATTTACAGGGGAATCTCCCTGACGGTTTCAGAAACCTGCAATTCCTACAGGTCTTGGATCTCAGCCACAACCAGCTATCGGGTCCGGTGCCGGCGGTCCTGTTCGAGCACCCGTCGCTGCAGCAGCTGACACTGTCCCACAATGGGTTAAAGTTAATGCAAGTTCCGGCGAGCAAGGGGGCGGAGAGTAGGCTGATAGCTCTCGATCTGAGCTACAATGAGATCGGCGGATTGTTGCCGGCGTTCGTGGGGACGATGCCGGAGCTGTCGGCGGTGTCGCTGGAGCACAACAAGTTCACGGGGATGATACCGGCGCAGTATGCGATAAAGGCGGCGGTGGCGGCGAGGGAGGGGACGTCGTCGTTTGAGAGGCTGTTGCTGGGTGGGAACTACTTGTTCGGGCCGATACCGGGTGCACTGATGGGTCTGAAACCGGGTTCAGCTAACGTGAGCCTGGTGGACAATTGTCTGTACCGATGCCCTGACATGTTCTTCTTCTGTCAAGGCGGGAATCAGAAGTCGTTAGTGGACTGTAAATCGGCCTTCGGCCCTGCAATTCCTTAAAATTATTAACACATTTAATTTATTGTAATATACAGTTTGATCATAAATATATAATAGTTCTACTATTTCCTTTAAATATATTAATTTCTCTATCCTCAAATCAATATTTAATTTTCTTACAAACTAGGATTACAACCTAATGTGGTGTTATAATAAAAACACTAGTTAAATGATTTGTCATCCGAACGTAGTAGAGGGTTGTTTTAGTTTCTAGATGTGTCTACCATTCTTAGCATGATGTCCAAGCAATTATTTCGCTTGAGGTAGTGTGATCTCGGCGAGCTTTGGTGAGGTCATCCTAAACGTCTCATTTGAAAATGTGTATCTACGCACATGATTTGTTTAGACCTAGTTAGACAAACAAAATTAAGAAAAGAATGGAAGGTTAGAATTTTAAATGCACGTTTAATTACTCTACTTTTTAGGTGTTATTAAAAACATATAAAGGGAAACAAGATGTGGGTGGGTCCTCCTCCCCCTCGGAAAGGAGTAAAGTTGATAATTAAGCAATACATAATTAAAGTTTGTTCACACTTTACAGTACTCTTTATATTCCTAAGTTCATAACAGTACAAATTAGAAAAGAACACAAACTGCAGTGAAGACTACTATTTTCCCATATTTTTATCATTTGTTTGTAGCAAGTGAGTGCCTCTATGCATGCAACAAACCCTAGAATTGCAGAACTCAACCTTTGGAAATGATATAGATCTATGTGAATGTGACATTATTAGTATTTGATGTGTCAAAATTTCACACAACTGTAATAGTGAAGAGTGTTGTTCAAGCCATTTACTTAGTTACACGTGTGAAGATTATATAAAAATATAAGAGATGCGATCTTAAGGACATTAAATTTGGGTCACTTGCTCTGTGTTGAATATATATGGTAATTAAAGTCAATGATGAAACCATGTCCATGTGCGAAACCTGTGGAACTTGACTACATGCAGTAGCAGAGGCAATATCTAAGTTTTCTTTTTCCACCAATAAACAAATGTTGAAAACTGATGCGTGGCTTGCGCAGCGGAAAAATCGTTATTTTCTTTGGCAATCTGGCACTGTTACGTTGAGTCTATCCAATATGGGCCTTAATAACTCTAAATAAGAGATTGGGCCACTTATAGCACACTATTCTCAATTGTAGCTTAGCTGACTCACTCCAAGCACAAGCCCATTTACATTTATTTATCCTAGGAGAAAACTTCAGGTTTGAGATTTAGTTATGAGGTGGGTTTTTATGGTTTTTGGCCTAAAAAAACAATTAAATTTGGATTTTGGCCTCAATTAGGGAAATGGCCCAACACCACCGTTATTACTTCTCCACCAAATTACCAACACAACAAAAATTACAAATTTGAATAGACAATTCAATTGTCTTCAATAATTCACTACAATCCAAACAAGCATCCTATCTAACTCTTCATTCACTTTCTCACTCCCGTGAATGAGAATTCACTTATTTCCCACTTCCAATTCATTTCTTCTATTCTCAACACCACCATTAATACTTCTCCACCAAATTACCAACACAACAAAAATTACAAAAACCAAATTCCTATCCAATTGAGGCCAAAATCCAAATTTAATTGGTTTTTTAGGCCAAAAACCATAAAAACCCTATGGGATGAGTCTGAGATTCTGAGATAGTTGAAAATTTTGTTTTATTGTACGTCACTTGGAGCTGACAAAATGTAGGGTCGGGTCGGGTTAAGGTTGTTGAACCCTAATCCGACTCTATAGGGTCTTTAGGTTGATCGGGTTAGGGTCGAGTTTCGGGTTGTATGCATAACATACAACAATTTTGCGGGTATATTCGATCCGAAATGCTATGTGATGAACCCGAACCTAAACCGACCAACTTTGGATTTGGGTTAGGGTAGAGTGTCAGGTACCCATTGGATTTGAGTTCAAATTGTCAGCTCTAATGTCACAATTAATGTATGAGATTTAGCTTAAAAGTAGATTTGAGAGTGCACGCCACACCACAAATTTATTAGAACATATATAACTGTTAATTTGTAGAGTGACATCTTCTTTTTAATTTAAGTCTCAAACCGTAAAAACTTAATTACTCAAGCTCAAATATATAAAATAATGAACTATGATTAATTTGACACTCAATTTGAACCGAGTAATTTGTATTTTTGTTATTTTCATCTCACTTCTGATACCTACATGAGAGTTTGAAATGTAACTAACCAAAAGAGCTTAATCCACAATTTAACAAGTACAACATAAGAATTGCAAACTGCAGAAATACAATCTTAACCGTTGAATTGAAATCAGTTATATATAATAGTAGTAACTAATAATGTTTGATGTCATGAACATCAAAATAAGGGTGTGAATGTGAAGTGAAGAGAACAATGTGAGGCAACAGAGACAGCAGGCACCTAATGGGCCACTGGGAGAGGAACCTGTTCAAATTATTACACAAGATAAGGAGGAACCTTTTATTTTATTTTATTTTATTTTATTATAGTAACAAGAGCTATGTATGTTCTTATTCATTTCCAGTCAATGCCACTATATTTATTTGTTAAATACTCTACACTAGTATATAAAATTATATCCATATATTGTCCCATACTCTCTTTATTAATATGTAACACATGATATTGTCCCATACCTTCCTCAGCCATTTCCAGCTCCAACTACAAGATATATTCCTGCTTTTATTAAAATTGCAATGGCTTCTCCATCACCACCTATCTTACTACTGAAGACATTTAGATGCATATAGATATTTATATGATGAATATCAAGGGACCCATGTAGTATGTGAACTTCATTATTATTTTTTAAATTTACTTATAATTTTTATTTGTACTTTTATATTTCATCGTGTTATTTTAAAAAAATTTCCTCACTATTTTTTTCATTATATATGTTGTATTGGTCTAATTTTTCTTTGACCGTTGTCTCATCCACTTTTACAAATATTAGACGTTAACTGAACTCATTATTAAGTTTTTAATTATTTTTAAATATGAATAGTCTCACTTAATTTCATATCATTTAATATACATCGAAAACAAAATGATAAGATATGTTATAGACAATGAGTGTCGTAGATATACAGTTAATGAAAATTTATTGACATTACTCAAAATTTTATAAATAATTTCGACTATTAATTAGAGACCGACATGTGGCATGACAACGTCAGCTCATCCAAAAGTAAGCCCATCAAAGACCCAAAATAATACTACGTATGAGAGAGCCTCCAAGCTCGCTCAACCACCCAAACCTTTGAGTTCATCAAAGTCCACGACAAATTTGAAATCGCGACGTTTCAATCCACACACAAATTACTATGCAATGTAGACTTTAAAGTTCGCTCGATCGACATTCTCCATATTCTCGTCGCGCGCAAAATAAACTCTACTTGACCTACAAAACCGCCACAATATAATCACCACACGTACACACGACTTGTAGCGACATGTTGTGAAAGGTGGAGAGGTAATAATGTTTGGCTTAAGAATTACATTGCACGACCTGGAGGTAGTATGAATTTGTATTGTAGAACAAGAAGGGAACTTATATTTTCAAACTCTTATCATTTTGTTTATATACAGTGTCATTTTTCGGTGTAAAAGGATCTTCAATCATGGTTAGATATCAACATTTACTAGGTTAGAATATTCATAGAGGCAGTAACATTTTAGAGAGAAAAATCTTTCTAGAGTCGTAGAGAGGGTATTTTGGAGCTCAAGGAGATATAGAGCTTTTAGACAGTGATAGCTTTTGACATTCTCATTGTACTAAGCTAGTTTTAACTCTTGAATAAACTTGATTTTTCTTAATATTAAATGAAGCTCATTTTTATCATCTTTTGTTCATATTCTTTATTTCCTATGACTAGCTAATTACAAGATGACACGTTATTGCCTCGTGTTTGATTAGGTAAATATCACCTTCTAGATAAGAGAGAAAAATCGTTAATTACAACTACATGTTCTCTCTCTACAATTCTCTCTGAAGCTTGTACTTTTTGACTCACTCAGTTGAGATTCTTTTTTTTTTTTTTTGAAACGCACTCAGTTGAGATTCTTAGTTTCACATCTAAGGCGATTTCTCATAAACACATCCGACATTTTCAATTTACGGTTATTATCTTTACCTGGGCTACAAGGACCAGATCCAAGAATATACCAAAGTCTGAAGAGCCAAAATATTTTTCAAATTTTTACCAAATATTATAATTCCTCTAACACGCAGAAAATAGACCAATTAAATATTTTTAACTTGGCTCGAGCCAAACAAACGCATCATATATTATATATATATATATATGTTAATTTATTAAATTTTAATAAAGGGAATTGCTATTTCCACAGCCAAAATAGATGTTTCCACATCCTTCTAATTAATAAATCATGTTAGGACACA
>JAYMTF010001676.1:0-21933 GCA_036897485.1 Pelargonium nanum | reverse complement strand
CAAAACAATCACCGCCGCCCTAGATACCCTGCAGGTATTACTCTCATACGAGAGATAGACCGCTCTGATCCGAAAGCCCTACCGCTGCCGCTCTTGGAACAGAAAGAGAGAAAAAATCCTAAAGCAGAGTATATTTTTAAATACTTAATATTTAGATATTCAAATAATTAGTTTATAATATATTTGTTTTTCATTTCTTATCTATTAAGAATGAATTTCATATATTCAATATCCTATTAATATTATTACTATATTTTTTTAATATTATATATTCCATACAAATACTTGATATTAAATTATTGAGTCTGTCAATTATAATATACAAAAATAAAATTTAAATAATTTTAAAAATTAGACCCGAGCATCGCACGGCCAAAAGGCTAGTATTAAAGAAAATACAAGTTTAATGTAATTGATAAATTTTATTTTTAGTACCAATTTCATTTCTCCATGTAGTATCGTATTAATAGTATATATCATTTAAATTCGTTGATATGTAACTTCCACCAGACAATTATGACTAAGTAGAAGTTTTTATTTTGTTAATAAATTTTAAGAGAGATTGTCAAGTCAACATTACTCTTAGACGGTTGAATTTATCAATATTCAGAGTATTAACAAAAGAATAAGACAATTAATGGATTCAATTATTTAATGTCTGTACCGAACAATTTGTGTTTTTATCAACTACATTGACTAGATATTTGTGTATCCTATATTTTAAGCTGTAATTAACAATTTAATGTAAAAAGTGTTCAGTATTTAAGCACAAACTTATGTCCATATTAAAAAACTAGCGGGAGGATGTTGTTTATCTTGGTAATGAAATGATGATCATGCGTATGTACGAGAATCAATACCACTTTGGATTTTTTTTGAGGTCTCAAGTTCGAGCCTCCTTGTTGACGGTATGGGTGAGATTTAGGGTGACGCTCCCGAATAGAGTGAAAAACATTGTTACTTCGAGTATGATGTCCCGTTGCTTATAAAAAAAAAAAAAAGATGTGTATGCTATTACATGTCAATTGTGATTTATAGGATAAGGATCGAAGCCATGTGGGAGATGAAGAAGACAACTAGATACTACAAATGTACTACTTTCATTATGACAATGAAAGAGTTTGGTTAGATCATGGATTAAGGTTACGATGTCGTCTTATCACTGTTGGCAAAGTTAGGCATGATAAGATGATCAATCATAGTGATATTGATGGTATAAAACACTGCAAGAAAAATTCGGTTTTGTGAGAGTAGTTGTGACGTAGTAGCCATGCCACGTGGCCGTCGGAAGTTGTTGGGTAGCAACAAATTTGTGACATCGTTCCAATAGCTTTAACGTCTCATGCAATGTCCGCTATTGCGATGACGTGGATGTCGCATTTGCAATTTCATGAAGTTTGGACAATTTTTTATGAAAGACTAAAAAATGTTTTAGAAAGTGAAAAGAAAGATAATGTCAAAATTTTGTAAAAAACTAAAAATGAGATTCTGTCAATGAGAAATAATCAAAATGCCAACGTAATGAGGCATTATTATTTTTTGATGAAGTAGGACATACTACTATAGTTGTCGAGCGTACCATATGTGAGCGTAAGGTGAGCCTAGGAACCACATGCCTTCAAGCATCGTGGAAAAAGGAAGATCCCGTAGGAGTATTTAGTGATTTGGGTAGTGTTCTAATGCTCATTAGAAGTGACAATTCGAATAGATGAAAAGAAGTCTGAATTTAATTCAAAATGGATCAAATAAGATTAAATTTATGATTTTAAGAGTAAAATGACCAAATTTGTCACATACAATCCAATCAATATTTTAGCATGATAAATACGACCCAATTTGATCCTTAAATTGGAGGTGTGGGCAGCATGTGAAACCGGAAATCCTTATTAGGGCCTTTTTGGGACCCAATAAATATAAACAAGTTACATATCGAATTATTTATAATATATTGCAGCTTGTTTACAGCCTACTCCAGTGGAAACTGATTATCAATGGGCCGTTTCAGCCGAGCCGAGCCGAGCCGCCAAAGCCAAGCCACAGCCTGTCCTTCCAGAGTTAACTCCCAACTCAACCAAGCAACCACTGCTTTGGCACTTTGGCTCATAACATCAGCCGCGCCACAAAGAGAGAGAGAGAGAGAGAGAGACAAGCGCTGCTTGACTACTACTAGTAGTTGTTTCTCTCTCCAAAACTTTCTCTCTCTACAAGTCTTTCTCTTCCCATGGAGACGACCATGACCATGTCATGCCATTACAACCATCCTCTTCTTCCTCAAATTTAGCCCAAATTCACCTCCTCCATTTCTTCGCCTTGGCTACTGTTACTGCATAACACTGAGATCTATCTAGGTTCTGTTCAATCTCCGAAGAAGAAGAACTGAAGAAGCATGGAGACGGAGCAAGAGAAAGGGGCACTGGTGCAGAGCCTAATCGAGACTGTCAATGAGATTGCTTCGATTTCAGATTACAGGTGTACGGTCAAGAAGCAGTATTGCAATCTTGCCAGAAGATTGAAGCTCTTGACCCCAATGTTCGAGGAGATTCGGGACTGCAAGGAGGAGCTCCCTCCGGACACCGTCACAGCTCTCGTCTCCTTGAAGGAGGCTCTCCAATCAGCCAAGGAGTTGCTCAGATTTGGCTGCGAAGGCAGCAAAATTTACCTGGTTTGTATCTGCTACTCGATTCGCATCTTTGCTGTTTGTGTTTGTGTGTATTGTTTTGTGTTGTTGAGATCTGTTTGGCTGCTGAGGAAGTAGCAGAAATTGAAATTGAAATGATACTGATTACCTTTGATTTATGTATTGTACTGATTTTTCATTGTTGTTGTTTCCTCTGATTACCTTTGATTCTGATTGTTTATCGGTGACAATTTGTCGATTTTAATTCCAATTCCTGATCAATTATAATTTTCTTAGTAAACAAACAGAGTACAGTTACCAATGGTCTGAGAAAAGGGCCAGTTGAACTGAAAGTAACATCTTGAGCTCATGTAATGTAATTGTCAAACAAGCAATATAGTAATTCTGTAAAGTAGCCTTTGTTAAATTAGTCATAAAGTCACCACAGGGTTGCTTATTGCTCCATTTTATTCAGTGTATTATATCTGTTTGTTTTAGCAAGGCTTATCACTGAGATTTTCCATCTTGTTGGTCTTTGTCATAGGTCATCCAAATTCCAAAGTCTGTAGTGGATCACTGTACTTTTGTTTATCAATAGATTATCTTTGTGTTGTGCTTTATAGCTGTCCCTTTCTTGCATCAAGGCGTATTGTGAATCTCGAATCAATCTTTAATGCATCTTTATTGATGCTTTTGTATTTGTCTCCATTACTTTTACCTGTCTTGATTTAAGCAATATATATTAATTGGTTTGGTATATGTATTGTCTCTTGTTGTGTTTTACATCTGTGCCCTGATGGCACTACCGATGCATATGGACTCTAAATTGCAATTTTCATAACATTTGGAAGGAATAAGAATAAAAATTGCACTCTATGTATGGTTCATGTGGATGTAACGAACCTTTATTACAAAAAACAAAATGATATTTGTATTTAAATTGCTGGTTCATGGTTGTTTGGCATTGTTTTGAGTATTATCAACATGAAAGTTTGCTCTTCTGGTCTTCCCTTCTCTCTTGATTGAGGAGGTGCTGTTGCTGTTAAATCCCTTTTGCTTTAGAAACTCAACAAAGGAATTTTGGCAGTTTCTCCTTATTGTATCCTGGGGCTACTTTTCTTGCTGTGCCATGTTATCGAAGAGTTTTGATGTGTGCATAGGTTTCATTGACATACAGATTTGAGGTTTCTACTGTAGTTTTGCCATGATGGAAAAGAAGGATTGACAAATGATTCTTTCTTAATTCTGAAGCCTCAATTTCTTGTTACTGTATTGATGTATTCCCCTTCAATCTAACGATTTAAATCCCAAATGTTAGCTGAGAAACACTCTCTCTAGTGTTTAGAGATTTCTGAAAGATAACATTTTGATGCTTGTTAAAAAATTACTATGTGGAGTACAAAGGAAAATAATACACAATCTTTTAGACCTAATTTAAAATGGTGATTGAGATCTGGCCTTATTCTCTGTGTTCACCTGCTCTCTTCATAACCCATGAACAGGAAGCAAGAACAAAAAGTTTCCTCGATCTAAATTCTATCCATATCCACTCCAACTATTTTTACTGAAAAAAAGAGGTTGGGACTTGGAGAACAAAAATGATTCACTGTAATCTGAAGATTTAAAAAGAATAAAAATATATATGATACTGAAAAGCTGTCTATGATCCTAAGCTATTATCCAACTGATCTTGCTCATGCTATTTGTGTGTTTTCATCACTGTGGTTGGTTCATAGTAATGTTCTCCACGGTTTGCTTTAGGTATTATTCACGTAACATTCTAAGTATCTTTCTTACTTCCTCATGCAATATACTGACTCTTCTGACCAGTCACACCGTGATTTTTTTAATATGCTTTTTGTTTTCCTCAATTGACCAAAATCGTCTCTGCTTTCAGGTCCTTGAGAGGGATCAAGTTATGAGTAAATTCCAGGAGGTGACAGCTCAATTAGAACAAGCTTTGAGTGGAATTTCCTATGAGAAACTTGAAATATCAGACGAAGTTAAGGAACAGGTAGAGATTTATGAATGAACATTTGTACTGCCAAATACCCAAAACATGTGTACTTTTTGTATTTTTTCCTTATATGCCATGTTAATCTGATATAGGTGCCTGGCCAAGAGATTTAATCCTGAAAATACTCAATGTCATACATCTGCCACATCAAGGATACCTTAATTGGCTACCACAGCTTTTGTTTTAAAACTTTCCAGTGAGATTCCTGGGACAGTAAAAACACTTACTTTAACATAATCCAGACACATTCCACACCATCTTAATGTGTAATTAAAATGAGAATTTAAGTGTCCCCCTGACCCAGCTTACAAAGTTTATAATCTTTAAGTTTCTTAATTTGTTTCTACTGTTATGTATTATCCAGGTTGAGCTTGTTCTTGCCCAGTTTAGAAGAGCCAAGGGGAGGGTTGATGCACCTGACGTGGAGCTGTATGAGGATCTTGTATCCCTTTACAACAAGAGCAACGATATAGCTTCAGATCCAGCTGCCCTAAAGAGAATGGCTGAAAAGTTACAGTTGATGGGAATAGCGGATCTTACACAAGAGTCACTAGCTCTACATGAGATGGTTTTTTGCAGTGGCGGAGATCCTGGGGAGAGCATTGAAAAGATGTCAATGCTGCTGAAGAAGATTAAGGATTTTGTGCAAACAGAAAACCCCAACATGGATGTTCCAGCAAGAGAGAAGAGTATTCCTCCAAGTTGCAGTGGCCAAGTCCCCACTGATGGGAAGTCTCCAGTTATACCAGATGATTTCCGCTGCCCAATATCATTGGAGTTGATGAAAGACCCCGTCATTGTTTCAACAGGACAGGTATTCATCATGGTTTTTAAAGCAATCTATCTTATGTTAACATGAGTTCTGGGTCCTGCAAACCTCCCCCCTTTTCAACAGTCTAATGGGTTCTCACTATATGCCTGGTGTGAAATGTTAGCAAATTCGTCACATTGAATTATGTAGTTTGGATATGCAGTTTGTTAAGTCTTTTAGTATCGGCATGTGGAAAATTCGTGCTGTAGTTTGCCTATTTTCATATCAAGTATGCTGCAGTCATGTATACCTTAAAATACTGGAGTGATTGGCTGAATGCATCTCTACCCATCTTTATGCCACTATTATTTTGACAGTTCTCTTCTTGCTTTGATGTAGACCTATGAACGTGCCTGTATTGAGAAGTGGCTGGAAGCTGGGCATGGGACATGTCCAAA
The DNA here is from genome assembly GCA_036897485.1 of Pelargonium nanum. NCBI lineage: Eukaryota > Viridiplantae > Streptophyta > Magnoliopsida > Geraniales > Geraniaceae > Pelargonium > Pelargonium nanum. The sequence continues at coordinate 16,090 of JAYMTF010001676.1, read as the reverse complement.
GACACAAACGACCCTAACCAGCAACGCTCTTACCCCAAACTATGTCTTACGTAGTCTTATTGCCCAGTGGTGTGAAGCAAATGGTATTGAACCACCAAAACGACCCAGCAGTTCTAGACCTAGTAAGACTATGTCTGCTTGCTCACCTGCTGAACGTACCAAGATCGATAATCTCCTTCGCAAGCTCACTTCTGGCATCCCAGAAGACCAGCTATCTGCTGCTGGTGAGATTCGTCTTCTTGCCAAACGGAATGCAGATAATCGTGTAGCAATTGCAGAAGCTGGTGCTATACCTCTACTTGTGGGCCTCCTTTCAACACCAGACTCCCGCATACAAGAGCATGCTGTTACAGCACTCCTCAACCTCTCCATATGTGAGGATAACAAAGGAAGCATCATATCATGCGGGGCTGTTCCTGGTATAGTTCACGTGCTCAGGAAGGGGAGCATGGAAGCTCGGGAAAATGCAGCAGCTACCCTATTCAGTCTCTCAGTCGTGGATGGAAATAAAGTAACAATTGGTGCTTCCGGGGCCATCCCGCCACTTGTAACGCTATTGAGCGATGGCACCCAAAGGGGAAAGAAAGATGCTGCGACAGCTCTGTTCAATTTGTGCATCTACCAAGGGAACAAGGGACGGGCAGTGAGAGCTGGTGTTGTGCCCACATTGATGCGGCTGCTGACAGAACCCGGGGGTGGAATGGTGGACGAGGCACTTGCCATATTAGCCATACTGGCTAGCCATCCAGAAGGGAAGGCAGCCATTGGAGCTGCAGAGGCGGTGCCAGTTTTGGTAGAGGTTATTGGGAACGGATCCCCACGAAACAGGGAGAACTCAGCCGCAGTATTGGTGCACCTCTGTTCTGGAGATCCACAGTATATCGCACGGGCTCAAGAGCTTGGAGTGATGGGTCCGTTAATAGATTTGGCACAAAATGGCACGGACAGGGGCAAGCGAAAAGCTGCACAGTTGCTCGAGCGCATGAGCAGATTTGTTGAGCAACAAAAGCTGGCTCAGGCACAAACTCAAGCCCAGATGCAGGAATCTGGACCGGGATCTGAGGTGCATACCGTCGATGGCTGAGGTTAATTTTTGTATTATCATTTTGTTTGCTTGGTTTCGTCGGATAAATGGAAGGGGGAGGGGGAAGATCACTTGCCTAGCCTGTAAGTATCATTTGTTTACGTGGGATTTGAAGCAGCAGATACTGGAAAAGAAAAGGTATAGCCATGAAAATGCAAGTGGAAAAGAGGATAGAAGGGCTAACAATTGTAGTATCTCACTCACATAGTATGTGAAATTTGTAACTTGTTGTATTACGACTCCATTGTAATCATCCTCAGTTTTTAGTGAAGAGATGTTTCGCTTTCATCAAAATCAACTCACTCATACTTCTGGTTAGAGGTGGCAACACAAGTTTCGGGTCGGATTCGGTTACAATCAATTTATAAAAGATAAATTTTAATCCGAAAAATATTTACATCATATTTCAGATTTTAGTGTAAAATGTGCTGATTTAGGAGGATTTGTCCGATACAATTCTATCCAATCAGTATTTACAGTAAATTTGATCTTGTTAGTTTTAATCAATTTTTAAATCGGATCGGATCGTTTTCAATTTTAATTGAATTTTGAATGCCCGCTAGTTCAGATTCAAATTCTAAACTCAACTTGTTGAACTTGGTCATAACTGATACTGTACTAGACTTTGACAGACCTTGGGTTTGGTAATTGTAAACGATTAACTGGGCGGACTTGATCCAGGCCCATTATTTGAAAAAGGCCCATCATCTACCTAAAAATAAGAAGTGATTATAATACATGTACCACTACTTGATGTGTGGACATTCTCATCTTCTTCACACACGTGTTTGATACGTATCCGATGTTTGGACACCCATACATTTTACGGATACTTATAACTCAACTGTTTAATAAATATTGTAAGAGAACATGTGTCAGAGATCTTACGTATATCCATTTTTTTAATGAATTGATTAAGACGAGTTCGACATTATTTATATACATTTTTTAAAAAACAATATATAATTTAAATACATTAATATAAAAAATCATCATTTATTATTATTGAACGTATTTTTAACGCTCAATTATTTTGTAAAAATTGTGTCTCGTTATATCTGTGTCGTGTTCCGCATCCCGTACCCATGTATACCCAACATAGATCAGAGGAATCGATTGCATGTGGTTGGTGGGCTCGCCGGAGCCGGCGGGATATATATCTGGTTTCTATATATACCGTGGCCGTACATATTTGGCGTGGAAGTGTTCAGTGAGTAAATGAATGGTGGGACCCAGAAGGTCAGGGTGTGACGTGGCGACCGACCATAGGCATCTTCTAAGAATGATTGATGTGAAAATGTGATCTGTGTCCCAAGATCGGACGGCTGAGAAGGGCCCAACCCCACTTCCTCCACTTTTCTTTCTTTTGCTTTTATCAGAGAAACTGCATGTACATGAATTTTCATGTGGATTTCAGACTTCATATACATTATGTCGCTAATTATTATTTCTGGATTCAATTAATAGTCTTTCATGTTTCTGTCTGTTCCTCTTTTGTTTTTTCTTCAAATACCAATTTTATCACAAAAATGATCCACAATATATATATATATATATATATATGAGTCTAAAAGAACTGCTGCATCCATGATCCATCTCAACAAAATTCACTTTTTGATTTGTCTATTTATACAAGTCTTACAAAATTTTGCACTAAAATATGAATTTTAAGCTAAATACATTCATAATTTTTATTATTGGAAACTAAATTATCTCACTCAAAAAATTAAAACTGTTTTTGTTACCAACTATGCAATATGGAATTATCAGTAGAAGCTATGGATCCTTATGCTCACTTAAGAAGTTTTAATTGTGACTAAACTTTAATCATGAGTAGTTTTAAACCGTAAAACAAATGAAAATTGCGATATATTCGGTTTATACCGTGAAGAAATGGATTACAAGATCTTACAATAGTGACCGAGGGTCTAAAACGGGTTATTAAAAAAACTCACATGTTCTTATTTATTGACAATTTTTAATTTATCAGTTATATCTTGCCGCACTAATTAATGAAGAGAAATAGTGGTAAACCCTGAGCGTAGGAGTAGGTCCTAGACCGTAAAACGAATAACGATTACATCCGGTTTATATAGGAAGAAAAAAAGATGAATCATAAAATTTGACAAGTGAAACAGTTAATATGAAAACACTAGCACGTTCTTATTAGAAAACAAAAAATGAGTGAGTATATATTAGATTGCTTACCGCAGAAGATAAAACTTCACTCTAATCCTTTGTGGGCTATATATAGACACACACCACCTAAATGAAAAAAAGGAGAGACATAAATAATTGAAGAAATTAATCAAAGAAAGCTCTGAACCCCACTTAGGTATTAATTTTGTGTTTCGTTGCTAAGTTAGGGGTCGCATCCACAAAAAGAGTAAAAGAAAAAGGAACTAATTAAAAGTAAGACAAATAACAAACAAATTCACTTTATTACACTACTATGAAGCAAAAAACAAGTTGAAGTTTTTAGTGATGCTAAATAAAAGCTTAATTTAATTAAAAACACTAAAGATGAGTTGATGGTTTAGTACAAAATGGTGAAGAAATAGACATATATGTATATGAATCCAAAGATTAATGATATGAATGGAGAAAATGAGAGAAATATTATAATACTAAGTAGTAGTAGCATATATAACCAACCTCATTTTTAGGTCTCTACCTTTTAAAGTAGGTATAAATGCTATTATAATAAATCAACAAAACAATACGTGAATAATATTGTTATAAAAAAGAACAAACAATAAATGAATATACAATTTATGGGTCGAGGCATAAAAAGACTTAATTAACAATAATCTTGATGGAAGAAAAAAGTTAGTAGTATGTGTGAAATTTAATATGATAAGTCGTGTTTCAATCCGCGGCATTACATTAATTAATTTAGTGGGTTTGAACTTACTAATTTTAAAATTGTATTTGTGTTGTGACATGTCTAAATGTACACTTAAATATTATAATGGTAAATGAATTTAAAAGAACCCTAACTAATCTTAATGTTCTTTAAATGACTTTTGAATGTTATTTAGCACGTTGAATGTGTTATATTTTATCGTGTTGCATCACATCATTCCAAACGTTTAGTCTTGTGGTGCCAAATTTACTAAATAATGTCGTGTTGTGTTTAATTATCTAACTTATTTAATTAAATATGTTGGGCTTTGCGCATATGATCATAGAAAAACTGTTGCTTTGTTATCTTAAAATAATATACTATTTGAACAAATTGAGTGCACTAACATATTTTTGTCTAATTTTACATTTTAAACATATTTATAAGAACATTAAAATATATTCTATCACAATTTTTTGTATGAATTTCTTTGTACACTGTCATATGTGCATGTCTAGACTTTTCCTACAGGAAATAAATAGTAAAGAAATTATTCCTAGTATGTAATTTGAAATGTCTCGAACCTTAAACATAAATAGACATAACTTAGTTAATGTGACAAAAGAATCATATAATTAAAAGCATGGCAATGTCCATGCAACATGTTCCTAGCTAATTATACTACTAAACAAATAAAAGTAACATATTATAAACATATTATAAAGTTAATTAATTAATTATGTCATTATTCATCTAGAATAATTTAGATGATCCCACCATGATGGGAACGTTATATTGTGGTATTATCTTCCATGCATATTGATATTGAGAAACGATTGATCTTGATGTTTAGATTAAGGCAACCACATCAACAATCTCTCTTTTGGAGCACTACTAAGTGCTTGTTTGGCAACGTTGTGTCACATAAATAAAATTTATAAGAGAACTATGATAGTTTGTTCTTACATAAACTCAATGTCTCTAATTATGAGATTTAGACTTCTTTTAAGAATGAGAGATAACACGTCAATTACATTTTGCCCTCGAAAATACGGATTGAGTTGACCTAATTTGTCGATAATTAAAGTTGGCGGGTCATACTCTATTGTCCTAACTTATGAAATTCTAAATAATAAATTCTAGATGTTTTTGTAGATGAGGGTTGATCGAATATAATCTATTATAAAATCTGGTCAGTTACACTAATTTCAATTGCTCAGTTAATATACATAGTGATTAATATTGAACATTATACGAAATCATATGTAGTAATTGATAATTTTAAGTCGTTTATTAATTTCGTTATAGTTATTTCAACAATTGATATCACCTTCTCGTAGATATTTTGCAGTGTTACCATCAAGGTCACTAAACCGCAGAGTGACAGTCCACACAGTCACAAAACAAAGCATCAAAGCAGGCATATGAGAAAGCAGAGAATAATAAAGAGAAGCTTATAGGCGAAGAAACTTCGTCCACTCAAACCCTAAAAATTATAATAAAAACAAAAAGGAGTTAAAGAGAAGAGAATAAAGAGAAAATTAAGCAAAAGCCTCTCCTCCTCACTCCTCACCATCTTTAATTTCCTTTCTTCTTCTTCCTCCTCAGCTCTCTCTTCCTTTAACTCTCTCTTCCTTTTTCTCTTTCTTGGCTTCTGCAATTTGGTTCTTGATTCTCCACCAACAAATCAACCTTCTTTATAAAAGGAAAGATCATAACACACAACATGGTTTTCTCATCGGTTCCGGTCTACCTAGATCCTCCCAATTGGCATCATCTTCAACAGGTAATGGTTTTTTTCTTCTTCATTTTCTGTCCACCCACTCACCAAAAAGATAAATATTCCTATTCTTTTGTGTTCGATCTCTTCTTCTTGAATATACTCCTTATATATTTTCCTTTCAGTTCTACTAGCCTTGAACGGAATTAAACCAATATATTCAGTAGCGGAGTCAAGATGTAGGATATGAAGCATATTAGGAAATCGTACTATCACTAACCTCAAATATTCATCATGAAAGTTGTGAATTCATCTGCTGTTTAATGGAGTTATAGGAGATAGCGTAGGCAGGTGCCTACTACAGTTCACCTTTAGCTTATGTTACTGCAAGTATTGTTTTCTTGTTCTTGATTTTTTGTATTTTTCAGCAACCAAATCTTGAACAAGAAAACGTCACCGGAAACAACCATCCCCAGCATCAGCTACCACCGCTGCCTCCGCCATCTTATGGAGGTGGAGGCGGAGGAAGTGGCGGCTCGATCAAGCCCGGTTCCATGTCGGACCGAGCCAGGCTAGCAAAGATACCGCAGCCAGAAACAGCACTGAAGTGCCCAAGATGTGAATCTACAAACACCAAGTTCTGCTACTTCAACAACTACAGCCTCTCGCAGCCGCGCCACTTCTGCAAGACTTGCCGGCGCTACTGGACCCGAGGCGGCGCCCTCAGAAACGTCCCGGTAGGCGGAGGCTGCCGGAGAAACAAGAAGAGCAAGAGCAAAAACACCAACACAAACACCTCATCATCATCATCAAAATCCCAAAACACAACAACTACCACAGCCATCACAAGTAGCTCAACCATAGCTCCTCCTCAACATCACATGTTAATGGGTCATCACAATTTTCCACAGCAGCCACTTCAACTACCATTCTTGAGCTCTTTACAGAACCTCACTCAGTTCAACCAAGCCACACAAATGGATTCAGTTTTGTCTGCGAATCATCAGTGGAGCACAACTATGCAACAACTTCCATTTCTGGCAGGTCATGGGTTCGAGTCTAGTAACCAGCTGTTTTCTTTTCACGGCGGCGAAGCCGCGGCGGTGACCACAAGCTCTGTGGCGCCATTAATGATGGGTTCAAGCGGTTCTAGGGTTAGCGACCAGGCGGTGAAAGCGGAAGAGAAACAAGCAAGAACATTTCTGGGAATTTCCGAAAATAACAATAATAGTAACAACAATAATGATGAGTTCTACACAGGTCATGCATGGGGTGGTGAAAATATATGGAGCCATGGAAATGCAACAACAGATTCATCAGGTCAGCAGCTAATAAACTCTTCTGCTGCAGCAACTACACATTTCTTATAGCTCTAATCATCATCTTCATCTTCTTCGTCGTGTTCGTGTTCTTATAGTAATTAATTAAGGTGGTTTTTAATTTCTTAATTTAATCACTTGAATGATCAGTTGCGTGCAGATGAAATGCAAGGTTTGGTTGTGTAGCGATGGAGGAGATAATTATTGGTAGATTCAATTAATATTTTTCTAATAATTATATGTGATCAGGTTCGTCTAACTTGTCTCTAGCTACTTAATTATTTTGACGGTTAAATTAATTTGGACTGTATTTCAAGTGTTTCTTGTATGAAATGTGTGCTCTGAGGTAAATTGGTGTTTGTTGTCTTTGCGTTTGATGATGAACTAATTATTTATTTCAAATTATATCTTTTGTTTGTGCCGCTAGTGTCTTTGTTACTACTATTTCCATTAGCATAGAAGAAAAACGTAGAAACATTTTACTGGTACTAGAAATTATAGAATTTGCGACCGAATTTGCTATGCATGAATTCCCGCAGCAAATCATATTTGTAACATAATGTTGAAATCAATCTATCGGGAAATTTGAGGAGCCAAAACGTGCCAATTTGTACGACAAATTCTCAATCGCAAATAATTGCAACTTTTTTCTCAGCGACATACCACTATTCGCCGTGATGTGACACATTTCACATAAATGCGTCGAAAAACTATAAATTCTTAATAGTGTAGACGTCATAATTTAAGTGAAGGAACGTGTAAACACAAAATATATACATATAAATCAAATAACTGATGATGACTACCGTCGACCGGAGCGTTCAACGTGCATCTAACTTTTGTGTATCTAGACTATCTCAATAAATGTTAACATTATTCTAGATTAGGGTTCTCATTTTGGAGAACCAATTGATGATGATGTTCATAGTAATAGCAAAGATTCTCAAGAAAAAGGAAAAGAAAAGTGATTGAGTGGAAGCTCCTAAATCAATAATGCAATTACACACAAGAAAGCTGAATGTGCCATAGAGGATATTAGTCCAAAAGAGAGACTCTTCTTTTTTGTTTTGCTTCCCTCTCCCGAGAAAGAAAAATAACTGTTTAGCAAAAGATAAAAATAGTGGACGTTGGTACAATATAACAGAACATAGCAAATGATTTTCAAATTATAAGGGTACGTCCTCGTTTGGTCATGGTGGTGATGATGAATTTGGAGGTACTTGTAGTTTTGTTTGGGTGTGATGTATATATTATGATGATACTATCATTACATAAAGAAATAGACTTTATCTGAAAGACAACAAAACGCCAAAAACCACACTCAAAACCATGCAATTCCATTCATAGACGATACAAGTGCGCATGTATGTTTCCCAAGTTTCCTTACAACAAAAGAGTAAAGATGACCATGCTGACAAAACAACACACCTCAAAATGAAAGCTAAACATTTTGGAGCTGAATCCGTGGATGCTTCAAAAATATTTGATTTGAACTCAACTAATTTTTAAATCAGATTAAATTTATCTTGTAAGTATATTAGTTGGACTCGGGATAAGATTCAACAAACCGAAACCATTTCGTTTTCTGTACAAGTCTTTTTGTTCATTAATAGAATAAAGTTTTTGTTTGCTTTCAAACCGAATTTACAAATGTGAATGTGATCCTTTACTTTCATAAGTTATATAACAAGGATAGTATATATTGATCATTCTATCACGTATTTGTTGAAGTATAAGTGTATTCATGTCCTTCTCGATTGGGTCAATCTTACATGACAGATCGGTTTTTTTATCCGCGCGTCAGGAATAAATGTTGTAAATTTGAGGTTTTGATTCGGATCTAGAAAGTTGAGTTATTGGTGCAGTTTCATGAAACTAACACATGTATGGCACTGTTAAGTGCTAAAAACTCAAGTCTGTATCAGAAAAAACGTCTTGTAGGTGAGAATGAGATTCCTACTGAAAATGCTAACAAGACCAACCTAGAGAGAAATTTACATAGAGAAGTGAGCCTAGTGACCTCATATAGTTTAGAGGTGGGCGCAAGTGTGTGGGAAAACCGGTCAGGAGTGGCAAATTAGTGTTCACAAGGATCAAATTCGAAACAAATAACATAATTGTGGAACCAAATGAAAACGATATAGAGTATGGTTATAGGGTTGGGGCTTGGACGGTGCATGCAGTTTGTTCTTGATTCATATCAAAAGGACCAAAGCAGCAAAGCTGCCTTGTTATGAAAAGAGGAATACGAAAAAGGCAATAAAGAAAAAGAAAAAAAGGAACACATGCACAGAAGCTCTCTCCATCTCCGGATCGGATCTTCCATATCAAGATAGATATAATTAAAAACATGATAATCAAATTAATTACACATACATGTGTCTCATTTAAAATCTCTAGAAATGGAATGGTCCATTGGAGGATGATATATATATATATGAAGTTGATTAAAGAAAGAAAAATAAGTGGTGGGGTTGTGCCTTGTGGTCCGAAAATTAAGATGAGAAATCAAAGGAATTATAAATTTAGAGGGCTCACTATTCTTAAGATAATAAGCTTATTATGGCTCGGAATTTTATGCATATTGTTAAAAGCTTTGCGTTGCTGAGCTCAATGCTCGTGCCACCTTTTGGTCACAGGGTGGGTCTTCACATTTCTAATTCCTATAGCCACTCACAACTTTTGATTTCATCTACTACTTCCTCCGTTTCAAATTAAATATTGTTTTGAAGTTTTTCACAAAAATTAAGAAAATATGATAAAATAACATTTATACCCTTAGATAAATACATAAAACTTATTATTATTAGTTCACTACTAATATATTTATTCTACTTTAATGCTAAAACTTTTTACCTTCCACGTAAAAGTCATTATTATGAGTATTACTATTTATTAATGACAATTGTATTATGGAAAAATCATGTGTATATGTATGCTAAAAGTAGAAAGTGACATTTATTTTGAAAAAAAAATGAATTCTAAAATGACATTTAATTTTAAACGGAGGAAGTAATAACATTACTTACTATATTAGACTCACTAGATAAATCTTATATATAGAAACTTGGTTAACTGGAAAAAGGTTAGAGAAAAGAAACATATACACTATAACAAGTGATATAATCGAATCAAATCAAGTCCATAATTATTAGGATTCAGTCTTATTCGAGTAATTTTACCCAACTTGAGTATGGAAAAGATCAAACAAATTTATAAATTCCAGAATTGACCTCGAGTCAATAAAAATAATCAAACTCGAGCTTATAAATTTGGGATCAAACTTGAAGGAAATTAGTTGTCCGGAAAAAGTGAGAAAAATATATGCGGTAACGATGCAGGGTGGGTGAATCTAGGGATACTCTCTAATCTCAAAATAAGTGTCGTGTCTCGATTATATTTTTGTCTCAAAATTAGTATAATAATAACATTAATTGCTTGCTCAAGACTTCAATTTTTCTATTAATTTCCCAACGGATTAACAGTTTTGGCATTATATGAGTTTGTGAGACTTGCACTGTGTAAATCAATAGTTTAGGTTGACATGAGTGAAAGAGATAGAATATATGATGTATAGAACTCAAATTCAAGTCATTTGTGTATGTAGAAATATTTGTATATGGACTTTGAATTTTTTTTGTTCTTTTGTTTTGTTGCTCAATATTGTTGGATAAGTTCCATTTTCGGAGGAAAAATAGTAATATTTGACTTGGAAGTTCGAATAATGAAGAAAACAACAACAATGACAAATTCCAAGTTTTTGTTGTAACAATTGTAAAGTTATATATTACTAATTGAATACGCAGCTATCAATTTTGAGAAAGAGTCTCATATCATGCATGCATCTTAGGAGTTGATACAAACTTGTTTGGTTCTTAATAGTATGTGTAAAGTTGAAGGTGACTTCCATTTACAAATATTCCCTTACCTTTCAATTTCTATGCTTTAATAAATTATCCGATTTGGTCTCGAATTGGGCTCCTCAATCACCATTATTTTTATAATAATAAAAACGATATCATTGACATTCACGAGTTAAAACTCTTTCTAAAGTTTTCTTTAAGCTTAATAGTTCTCACATGAATACTCATGACACAAATCTCATTCTTATATTTATAAGAGAATCTTTAGCATACACCTAGTTCGAATTTTCATCTAATAGTGTTTTTTTTTTGTTGTTGTTGTGTGTGTTTTAACACGATACTGGACTAAAAATCCAATAATTTAATTAGTCTATAGTCACAACCTCAACGTATTTTAACACGAGGACAAAAAATATGATCAATAAACAAGTTTAGCTCCAAATAATAAATAAAAAAGTTGCATCAATGGTAAAGATTATCCATTTAAAATATTAGCTAATAATTATAGTAATATATACACCAAATGCTGTTTTGATAAAAAGTTTTGCATGGAATGCCATGGAAGCTGTGAGAGAGATATGGAACATGGGCGGTGCTTTTTATTAAAATAACCAATGGAAGATTCTGATCAATCTGGGGATGCAGAGGATGGTGGCGTTGGAATCTAATTCCCTGTTTATGTTTTGTGATTTTTTGAACACCTATGGCCATTGGTACCGACCTTTTGCTCATTTTCACGCCAAAAAGCAAAGTAGAGACCCTTCTTCTTCTTCATGTTCACTTCAGTACACAAAGCTTATTTTAGCAGCCTTATATTCTTCATTATTTGTCTCTTCCATCCCACCATCTCTTATCCCAAATAATGTCACTTCAATCTGAAACCCATTGCAATTCACAATTTAATACTAGTATATCTTCTTTTAGTACCTTCAATTTTCATAATTTGATAGTAAGGTAATGGTAGGTCTTAAATACAGCAATTTGGATCTCTATTTTTGAACAGCGCGCTAAAACTTGATCTGATCGACTTTAATCTAATAGATCGAAAACCCGAAATCGAAACGATATTAGGTCCACATGCAATGTTGTATGAATTTATGATGAAGCAAGACTGTCATATCATCACAACTCAGAAGCTGTATTGTACGTAACTGGTGGCTACCATTACCAACCTGCGCGTTAACTGTTGAGCTCTCTCTCATGGCATAACTTTTTGCATATAATTGCACATGCATATATATGCATAGTTCTGACATTACTAGCTAGCATGCATATACTCTCATTCCCATCTTTACTTTATAGATATACGTCTATACACTACTGTAGTGTACTAGTAGTAACTTTTTCTTCTTTTTTTTGTAAACCACCGGTTTAATCATGTTCGGGATTCATTCACAGTTAAGGCTCATCACCCCTCCCCATAAACTTAGTAAGAATCGAATCCGAGAGCTTTTTCATACTGCGTTACCAACTAAGCCACAACCTATTGGTCATTCCTTCACCACGTTTCACGCCTATGTGCATGTCTCATTGAAGCGAATAAAAGAGCACAATAGAATTTGGGCTGATAGGGCCCATAAGTGCCTAAAATTAGCTACAAAGCCCATCATAGTCTGTCCCTGAGCCTGACAACTTGAATAGACCAGATTGTGAACTTGACCCAACCTTATTGAACCTTTTGGTGAACATCGAATTCCGGCCCATATAGCCTCTTCTTAGCCCACTCTACTTAACTTAATGGGCTTTATAAGCCCAACTTTCATCTGTACATGTATAGTACAGTGAGAATAAGTGTGCCACTTCCTTGTTACTCTTTTGGTCCCTTCTCAAAGTTCAATATTCTAAGTTTTTTTCTAATTTTAAGCGATGAATTATTTGATTTATACTAGATCATTATTGAGGTTGTGACGCATCGTTGAAATATTTGGACTCAACGAGTTGCTCTGTCCCCACAAGTTTACTTGGATGAGTATGAATGAAATTTTAATGAGTTTCCTAATTGTTTATATTTTCACTAATTATTTTCACTTATTACTGAAATGTCATGTTTTGTTAAATCAGTTGAATCACTGACACCTGTGTTCATTGTTTTTGTGAAGACTACTCAATGGGACCATAAAGGTATTTTTCACTTGAGAATTGAGATAGATAGTTGTTTCACTCCTAACTACTTGTGGTACTTGTGAATTCCCGTACGAATCGTCGACCTAGATTTTCATTTTCAAGTACTAAAAATCGGAATACAACCTTGTCCTCTCCAAACACCAACAGATGCGCAGTCCATGTCTCATCCGCCAACCAAACTCCAAAATATCAACTCCACCAACTCCCTTGCTTGCCGCTTCGTCATTACTTCACTTCCATCATCATCTTATGTCATTTCCTTTCAATAACTAAATACGTAACAATTATGTATTTACATGCTCTTATTTAATAAAAAAAATGAATTTCATTAAGTTAATGACAAATTATTTATTTTACTAGAAACATAATGTCATGGAACTAAATAATATAATGTAATAAGGAACATATTCGCACGTCTTGAATGTCACAAAGACAAGAAACTATCATATATTGGCTAAAATATTAATCCTAATAGTGTAACAATAAGACTCACTATTGTTTAACAAAAGTATCAGACACGCAACAATCTCATACAAAACTCACTGACTAATAATGACACAAGACAAAATAAATATGCATTTCAACAATCGAAGACCTATACCACATCCTCCACACAAAAAAAAAAATTGTTGAACTAACATAACAACTGAAATATGATTTGAAACAGAAAATCATGAAAATAAGTAAATATGCTATCACAAACTAGTATATAGTAAAACCGAAAATGATAATTCAACGTTTACGAGTGGATCATACATGAGATTATTCAATTTTTAAAAGAAAATATATGTGTTTAGATTAATTAATCAACAATATTCTCACCAACATGTACAATATTTGAATTTGCAAGTGTACACTCCAAACCAAAAATATTTTAGGTACATTATATATAGGGTTTTTGAAATGGAAAGATATGACAAAAACACATAAAAGAAAAGAAAAGCACCTCCCAACAGAAAACAATAAACAAATGGTGTTTTCATGAAACAGTATTAAATGGAAATGGGTCCATTAAATAGACCTCCAGTTTTGGACCACTAATAGTGGGTCAGTCTCACATGCATCCATGTTCATTCTCAGTGGCCAGTGAAGGGTTCTATACGTACTACTGTTTGCACTCTCATCCATAATATTTCCAAATCTTTTTAAACCAAAAAAAAAAAAAACAATTATTGGAGGGATTTGTCCAAATATGGTGTCTTCCAAGTTTGAATATCATACAAATATGTTACATTTTGATTATCAAACAATCCATAAATCGGTTTAATATTGAAGTTTTTCATACGTACGTAGCGTCCACATTGCGATGTTGTAACATTCACGTAGTAATGACGTGGCGTTTATTTTGACAATATCGTCTCTTTACATGTGTGTGGCTACAGAATAAATCAGTAGCTCACACAAAAAAAGTCTAAAGTAGATAGTTTGAGAATCGAAATGAAAAATACTTGTTACTCAAGTACCCGATCGCTTCGATGAACAATAATGTTGAGTTTCAAATTTCAAAACCCATTTTCAATTTAAGATAATCTAACTCCACAATCCATAACTATAGCCATGCTTGTTTTGGCATTGCTTTACTTGCTAGCAAATTCAAAAAATTGAACGTTGGGACAGCACTATCTGTATTTTTATAATTTGAAAATATCGTTGAGAGGAATTGAGAGTAGTGTTTGTTGGGAGTGGGGGCAACTTTTGGGCAGAATCGCGTGATAACAATGACATTTCTTGTTGTTTAGGTAAAAAATCATACAATGCTCTTTAATTTCTATCTTTGTCACTTTTCTATGTTGAATGAGACTTCCTCCAAAGCCACACTACCCATTTATTGCCTCCCTTTCCTCTAAATCCACCATCTTTTTTTCAATTTTTATGTATACATAAAGTCATATTAAAAAGCCATTGACGACTTGTCATATTTGTCATCTTTCTAGAGCCTAAGCTCCTCTCATGTGCAATATTTTTGGCTCTAACACATCACCTTGCTTTTGTACCATGTGGGTGTGCATCTTTCGAACCAAAGCCGAATCAGAATAAATGCTTGTTTGTTAACAATAGTGTATTTTTAAAGGACGTGTCATGCAAACAAAATTTTGAGGTTGATTTTTTTGTAAATAGTATAAAGAGCTTTAGAAGAGACAAGTTTATCATGTGTAACATTAAAGAGCTGATTTATGCAGGAGCTCAACGTCTCTTGCGGGATTTTTGACATTTTCAAAATTACCTTATTACCCTCCTTGTGTTACGTAAACAATCGTATAATTTAGTCACATTCTTACAACTACCTACAATTTTTTAGTAGTGTTATTAAACAAGGCCTTAAGAACTATCAAATTTATAAATTGGAAACTAGAAATCCAATAGAATTTCAAAAGTTTCTTCCATTTTCTTGAAACAGAGAATTGTTTGCTCTTCATGATATCATGAATTAGAAGAATCAATTATGTAGATGACATGAATGATCCATGGAAAACCCTAAAAATTTAAAATAAATAAATAAACTCAAAAACACATTAGCCCCCACAAGTCTCCCACTTGAACTTGTTGCATGCCAACATGTTAGAGATTATTATGTCCTATTGCCTGCAATTATATAGCTACCTTCCCAATAAGATGCTGCAGATTGTTAACAATGGCTTCTAAAAATTAAGCAAAAATAGAATAATTAAAACCAAAAGGCAAAGAAGTGATTGATTCAGAAAAATGAGCAGATAAAGAATAAACACTACAAGCTTTGAATTCAGGTATTCATTGAGATCTAATGAACAATAGGTTTCTGGTCAATTGGAGAAGAAGCCAATGGCAGTACCTGTGATGAGCTTGAAGGACACTGTACAAGACTGTTCTTGCCCACAATTACAAAACTACCCTCATCTTCTTGATCCTCAGAGCCGCCATTTCTGGACCCTCTCTTCCTCTCCGCATCTTCCTTCAACCTCCGGTACAGCTTCTCCTCCGCGTCTCTCAAGAACTTGAACTTCGGCGGCGGCGAAGACTCCATCTTTCCGAGCTCTGTTTCCGAAACAGAGGACTCGAACAGAGGATTGAACTTGAACCCGTGATTGTAAGATCCAATCGGAGAAGACTTCATCGGAGAGGCCAGAGGCGTCAGAAACGGCGTCTCCACGGCCATAC
>JAYMTF010001675.1:0-21936 GCA_036897485.1 Pelargonium nanum | reverse complement strand
GAGGCGCAGCTGGGGAAGCTGAAGTCAAGCTCGGTGTCGTAGCATTTTAAATTGTTGTAGCTATGAGAGTCTTCGTCCATGGCTGGTTGAGCAGGAGAATACATGGAGTTGTGGTTTGTGAGTGTTTTTGGAAACTGTGGTTATACTTATAAAGAACAGAGATGGGGACTAGTGCTAGGTGAGTTTGTAATTTTACATGTAACGGTAATTGATCTTTTTTTTATAGGGATAATGGATCTTTTATTAGTTGACTATTATTAATTATTTATTTAATAAAAATAATACAATATATACAAAAGAAAATGCATAAATATGAGAGTATTATTCCTTCATTTTAAAAATAATTTTTACCACAAACTAAAATTCAAATTATGAGCATGTGTTGATAGGGTGATTAGTTTTCAGGTATACATAGTATTCCCTGTTTATTGTATAAAATAATTAGTCAACGAATTATGGTAGTATTAATGAAATAAGTAGTTGAGTAGATCGAGAGAGTGAGTGAGTGGTTGGAAGAAATAAAGGTGGCTGACAAAGGGATTGGAGCCCCATATCATCACTATTACTATCTATATACTCATTGGAAATTGAATTGAATCATTACTGTTGCTGAACTAAACAAACACAGATCCACACAGAGACTACACATCTATCACCTAGTATTTATATGAACGGGACTGATAGTAACAGCGTTTTCTGATATTGTCTTAAACATTACATTATATTTTAACATAAAACCTTGTGT
Organism: Pelargonium nanum; assembly: GCA_036897485.1. Classification (NCBI taxonomy): domain Eukaryota; kingdom Viridiplantae; phylum Streptophyta; class Magnoliopsida; order Geraniales; family Geraniaceae; genus Pelargonium; species Pelargonium nanum. The sequence goes on along the minus strand of JAYMTF010001675.1, from coordinate 21,191 downwards.
TTTTTTAAATAGTTATATACTAAGGAGAAATGGGAGGTAGGAAGGAAGAGAAATGGGGGCATGTGAATGGGCCAATATAACCGCTTCCTAACTTGTTGTGGGTCCCACGAGGGTCCTGTCTGCTACGTGGTCAACACTTGCCCCACTTTGTCGCTTACACCCTTTTTTTTCATTTTCTATAATTGCTCAATAATGCTTCCTAGTTCATACTAATAATGGATCCACAAATATTATTAACACAAATGTAATGCTCAGTTGCCTTTCACTCCAAGTTTACCATCATTAATTAATGAATCAATTTAAGCAACCAATAACATTTCTACACTTTGATAATATTTTGGATTCAACAATGCCATACCTTTATGAGTTTATTTAATATAAATATAAAACTAACATATTTGGTTTTTCCACGAGAATGAGGGTATGTCGTTTTATTACAAAACTTAAATATGATGAATTGCTCTATTGTCACAAATGTATCGATACAAATATAAGTGAAAATTTTAACGTAATGTCGTCCAAGCCAAAAAAAGTATGGCTCATCATTTTCATCATTTTTATTTATTTAATTGTAAAATATTAATAATTGTGTTTTAAAACTTCAAAATTTCCAAATAACAATCTCATTAAGATATACACATTAAACACTAATGGCATGTTCATCTTGAAAAATATCAGTTTAGCTCCTGGTATAAAAATGTAAGTAGTGTACTTTGATCAAATATCAATGTATCATACCATGTGAGTAGCACGTGACACTCATGAATACATACACTAGATTAAGATATGGTTGCAACCTCATACCTGGTTGTGGAACATGCCCATCTTTGGATCCTTTTATTTTTCTTTTCTCTTTTCTCGATTTCAACTTGTATTAATTTTAAGTTCAATTATTATACTACTAATTATGTGCTAATTGTTTAATGAATTTGTGGTCCACCAATGTAACGTTAGTTTGACCCAAGAAGTGTGTTGGCCCACCTATCAGTAGACTTCTGTTTATTGGGCCTAACTTTCGTGTGGCCCAAGCCCATTGTAGGACCCGAAGGCAAAGTCACGTGCCACCAGCCTGGATTCTTATAACCATCATTTTGCATAGTTGATGTGATAATTTAATCTAATTTAGACAAGCCATAAGGTGTGTCTACAAGATCTTCATGAAGTTTGACATGTGTGATGTCCATTGTTTTTTATCTTTTCTTATTAGTCTCTCAACTCACCCTACTAAACGCGTCAATCAAGTCATTCATGTATAATATCAGTGTGCAAATAAAATCTTTATAACGTGAACATAACAGTTACATAATTATAAATTTCTCCATTATCAGAAGTTTTGTTTCGTATTCCTCTATAGGAGGTTGTTTTTTTGCTTTTCATTATAAGTTTGTGGATTTTGTTTGACATTGTTGGGCGTCACATGCTTTTGAAGAAAACAATGATTGATTTAATTGTTTTACTATTGTAGTCAAGATTTTAACCAATTATTAAGGAGTTGGAAGAATTGGTGGTTCTTATGAGCATTTGAAACCTCCAAGTGATTACCCACGTTAGAATATTTGGTTTCATGCCATATATGCTCCTAATAAATATGTAATTTGTTATTAAAATATTAATTAAATTAATATTTTCTCAAAAACAGAAGGTGGGAAAAAGTTTCTATTGTTCTTGAAGAACATTTTATTCAATACAATAAACAAAACAAAACAAATACACAATGACTATAGTGTGGAAGTCATCACTAGACTTGAGCCCACCCACCAATATAAATGTTTGTTTTTTGACTTGTCCAAATGTAGGTATGCAAATTGAGTAGACTAGTTCTTAATTTAGTGTTCTTGGGACTCAAAGCAATTTCAAAAACAAATAAACAATGAACACTAAAATCAAAGGACATGAATGCATGAGAGTAAAGGAAAGAATGCAAGGCAGACATCCCCCTTATCTCCAATTGGATTCAATGTATCCATCCAATTTCAGGCACATTTAGCTTTATAAACACATACCTAATTCATGATTCTTGTAACCCCAACAATTAATGCTTATTTATTATATATAACCTACTTTTTATTTATTTATTCATATTCAAACCATTCTCTCTCTCTTATCTCACATGGAAACAACTTCCATTGCTTATCATATTCATCATTGGAAACTCCTAATCATTAACTCAGATCCCATAAATTTTATATTTTTCTTCTTCTTGAAAATGCAATTATTTAATGGGTTGAACTGAAAAGATGCTTATTTATTTATTTTATAAATGTGTTAATGAAATAAGGTTCCAAGAAAACAGTTGGCTGTGGCTTCCTGTTTGTCTGGTGACCCCACCCATGGCAAAATCCACCCACCAGGTAGGAGAAGATGCTGACTGCTGATATGTTCTTTTATGCAAACCAAGTTGGTTCTAGTTATTTCAGTTACAAAGTGGCAGACAATTTCAAATTAGTTAATCATTAAAACCAGGTTGGTTCTATTATGGAATCAAATTAACATAGAAAAATGTCACTAGTTCTTTCATGGAATCAAACTAAGTTGGGATATGCAAGTGAAGGCCCATTGAAGCCCAGTTTTTGTACTCAGGTCAAGCCCATAACTTATAGGCCCACTTCATAATCTATCAAATCTAGTAATACGGATAAAAGTGAGGTAGACCGATATCTCATATAGTCAACCAACAGAAGGTTGACTTAAAAAACTAAAATGACCGATCTTATAGAGTAAAAACGTCTATATAGAAACTTAGTTTGACAGTGGATTTCCTTGAACAGTGAGAAATGGCAGTGGATTTCTCACATAACTAGTTTATGTCACACAAGACAAACCAACCACAACCTTTGTAATCATTTACAATAACACAAATTCATTTCAGATGAACAAGCACAATAATCTAAACAGATGATAAGCATCATCATCATCCCAAGCAAATCCACAAAAGTGTGCATGTGTTCTGTTTCTTACTTCTAGTCCTTCCTCAGTTGATCTATCCATCCAACAAAGGAAGTGTGTACTATCAATAAATACTTCATACAAATCTTCCAGCTGCTGATCCAATGTTCCACCCTCTCTCCTTTTCCTTTTGACTCTGCTGCTTCTGCTGAATTTCCTTCGTTCCCATTCTCCGACCATTTCCAAGAAGTATCCTATGAGCAGACCTCCCTCGGCTTCCAATCGACACTCTAACCTTCTCCATCCCGACATTCACACCACCTCTTCTCATGTGTTGCTGCATTGGCGACTTTGTCTGAAACTTCTTGTGAAGGCTTCGTCTTAGTATGCTGCTTAGTTTCTTGCTGCTACTTTTGGTTGTTTTTGGACTAGCTGCCAGCTCAGGCAAGCAGTTAGCTTCAGACCCATCCATGTCTTCTCTCTCGTCATCTTGGTATGATGGCAATGGCAAGAATGGTGTACCAATATGAACTGAACTTGGAAATGGTGCTAGAGAGTTGCGCCTAGACATAGGAGGAGCTATCTGAGTACGTCGTGCTGTTGTGCATATAGAGGCTCTTCCAGTCTTCTTGGGCAGTAGTGATCGTTCAGCAATATCTGGATTGTTTTCTTTTTCTGTTAGATCAATCTGCTTGACAAAGCCATCTGATGGTGGAAGTAAAGATGGAAACTTGTAGTTGTTCTCTGTCAGTGGTCGACTGGGATTTAACTGGTCTTTGTATAATGCGACAACTCCAGGTTCATTAGAGTTCTTTTGTGTGCCTATCAGTCTATTCGCAAGTGGAGGCCTCGATAGAGCTGAATTCTGCTCTTCAGTTTGTTTCATTTGTTGTTGCTGCTGATACTGCTCTGCTATTTTTGTATCCACATGCTGTCTTGCCAGCTTTCTCTCTATCATCAGCTGTGACTCTAATTCCTTTAGCTGCGAAAGGAACGCTAAAATTTCAACTGGTGGACTTCAAAAGATAATTTAGACTACCTGTTAGGATCTGCTTAAATCAAACATACCTTGTCTTGCAGGTTTTTATATTTGAGGTCCTTTTCTCTCATCTTCAAGTCCAAACTTTGAATTGTTTCCTCCAACTTCCTTATTTGCACATCTTTACCCTTCATTTCTTGTTTGGTTTTCTCAACCTAGCAAATATAGAGATCAGAGACTTTGAAAATACAATGGAAAACACAATCACAAGTAACTGGACGATAAATGTTTCAAGGAATGGGAACTTGGAAATTGGAAGTCAATTCTACCGTTTGTTTGTATTTGAAAAGTTCAGAAGTGTCCACTTGCTTTCTTGCAGGACCCAGTTCTATACCTCTAACCCTACTCGCAAAATTAAGCGAGCAAAGAGTCTCACTAAGGTCACTTTCATTAGGGCTTATCTGTACGAACATGAGTGTTTTTGAATCTCCCCCTGAAAAAATATGAAGTGCATTCATCAAACCTTTATATTCTGAATTTGCATTATCTAGAAGATGGAATACAAAAAAGCACAACGACTAATGAATTCAATTGAGGTAGCTAAAGCTTACCCAAAGAGTCTTGAAGCAAGTGGGTGAGCTTGGAGTTCCTACACAGAGGTGAATTATAACTTTAAGCTAACAAACACTCATATTGGTGCATTTGTGTGAAATATGATATCAAAATTTTATTAAAACCTGAAGGGGATATGAGGGCTTTTAGTTGCCAAAGCAGATATGACATCACCAAGTGCAGATAGAGATCTATTGATGTTTTGGGTTTCCTTGAGTCGTTCTCCTTGCACTTCTGTCTTAGCTACTCGCTCACTTCCTGCGAGGTCAACCAGCCATAGTTTGCTTCTTGTGCATTCTCCATTTAACAAATTCTCCCCTTTCACCATGACGCAGTGTATGCTGTATCAAGCAAGGCATAGTATTTCATATTATTTTACAATAACAGACAAAATGAAAATGAAGAAGAGAAACATACCAATGAGATCGGCTACTGTGCTCGTTTGCATTAGTTGAGCCAACAGCCCTATTTTTACTGCCGGTTTGCAGAACTTCCCACACCTCACTCATGTTGTTTACATGTGCTTCAACCAGTCCTGGGACATGATGGGTCCCTTCGCTTACTTGCTTAATTTCAAGCCTAGAAAATTAAGCACAATATATTGAGACATCAGACAAGTAGTGATTATCTAGAAAATCTCAGACATATAGTTATCTCATACAAAGTCATGAAAAGAACCAACTCAACTATAAGCTTAAGCTTATAGTTGAAGGCCCAATATAAGTTTTATACTCTAACACACCCCCTCACGTGCAAGCCCATTTTCGCTTTGCACGTGGCACATGCACAGGTCCACCTCTTGCCTTGTGCTGGAATTTAATATGGGTGGCGGTAGGACTCGAACCCGGGACCTTTAGTCACCAATGCTCTGATACCATGTAAAGAACCAACTCACCTAAAAGCTTAAGCTTATAGTTGAAGGCCCAATATTAGTTTGATACTCTAACAAGTCATTCATTCAGAAACTCTATGATGTTTCTACATAGATTAGCTTTATATATTGATGAAAATCAGCAAACCAACAAGTAATATGTTGATGTAGTGAAGGAACATTATATCATGACACATATATTGGGATAGGAATCAATCTCTCAAAAGGAACTTAAATGGAAAGAGAATGACTGAAGATATCTTTACCCACCTCTTTGCAGCAACTCCCGGCTGACTATTTGAGACCAGCAAATCTCGTATTTGTTCATTATAGACCTCTAACACGCTTACAGATATGTCATACCGATATTGTTTCTCTCGCTCTGTGATTATGTGGAATAGTTCGTTAAGTGTCCTGAAGTTCACTCCACGAGCTTTATCTGTGCCCTCCATTGTGAAAGTTTTCCCAGTTCCAGTCTGCCCATAAGCAAATATGCAGACATTGTAACCATCTAGAACAGAGGTAGCGAACGGGGCCGTGTCCTCAAAAACATCAGCTACACAAATATGCATAAAGAAACTATAAATATATATGAACTGACTTACTTATTTAGAAGAGCATATATAATTACTACCAGAAAAATAAGAAATAATAAAAAAACAGAAGAGTCTCATGCTTTTATGCAGTTTTATTACCTTGGTTAGCTTGGGGGCCGAAAACAGCATCAAACTTAAAGGTCTTTTTGGGTACCCCATTTGATTTTACAATGAGCTCACCATCTTTAGCAGAGTCAAAATCAATAGCCATTGAATCGCCTGCAGCAATTTCCTCAGTGTTTAGAGGCCTGCACCGGCAAAAAACCCTTATGTTTCCTGCAAGTAGAAAAGTATAAACAGTGTCTATTAACTCTTTGAGACTAAGTAACCATTTCAATCATTGAAAGTCAAAGGAAGCTCTCTACAAACCTTTCAGCTCCAACACCTTGTTGTAAAGCTGTTTTCTTTCCTTGGCTCCTTCAAGGAATTTGATCTTGAGATCTTCATGCAAATATATTTGATGGTTCACTATTCAGTGTATAGTAATTAGAGTTAGTTAAGTAAAATTTGGTGAATACTAATTGAATCTATATTTGGATATTATAAAAAGAAGAGCAAGTTGTTTTACTTGTGGACTGAATTGTGGACGTCGTTTCACTCATATCTGCAAGGAAGTTCTTATATGCCAAAGCCTCTTCTGATAGCTTAATATGCTCCATTTTCATAATCTGTTTATAAAAAGTTGGTCAAGCGAATACATAACATGACTTGCTAGTTAAACTTTGCCATCTTATTGAAAATAATTTCAGTACCATCAATTTCCTTGTCAAGTCTCTCAAGGATGAGAACCATCTTCCCTTCTCTTTCACTTGTCCCTCAATGGCAAAAGCTGCAGACAGACAAACATCAATACAATATGCTAGAGGTAATTGAAATTGGCCAGGTGTGACAAAAGATTATTCCATACCCAAAGACCCAACATGCATTGACTTGCGCATGAGCTCATTCCGCAGGTCATCTAAAGATTTCCAAGCTTCATGACATTCTTTGGTCTTTAGTTGGTTTTCTCTCTTAAGCTCCTCAAATGCACTCCTCATTTCTATCAGTTCCTTTCTTTGACACTCATAATCTCTTCTCAGCTTCTGATATCCCTCTTCTCCCTCACAATCATTATCACCCTGCAATAAAAAAACAAACACCGAAATTATCCCCATTCACTGCATTTGCTTAATGCTTATATAAAACGAGACCAGATAAGAACTGGTATTACCTCTATCTCATTGCATTCTGCCATCTCAGAGTTTTCCATGACAGTTCCAGAGCCTGATAAGCAACATTTCTCCATCAAAATTTGGCGAAGAGGCTAATTTTAATATGGAAAGTATCAACAATGATAAGAATTTGACTCACTTTCTGAAGATCCTTTTCTTATAGAAATGCCACATAAAATTGGGCTTCCTGTTACTCCTTCAAATCTAATGGACAAACCCTTACCATTGCCATCAACAGAAGTTTTAATGTCAGATATAACCAGAGGTTTATTTGCACCTACACGAGCATATACATCTAAGCATGAAACAACCTACAAAACAATCCATCAGCATAATCAGATACACGCTCAACTGTCAGCACTCTACAAGCATGACTAAAAGCTTAGCTTGCATCGTTTCAAAGCAACTCACTTTCTCTTCTTGTATATAGACATCAAACAATCTCATTCCTGGAGGGCCATTTGTGAATACAATCTCTGCGAAATGCAGATCAACAATGTAACTCCCAGCATCCAATGACGGGAAATTGTAATAGAAGTTCCCAAAGCGTGCCGTTTGGTAGAGCAAAAGATCATCTCCATCCCCAATTATATCAGTGCTAGCCCTTGCAGTGTCACCACCAGTAAAGCACTTGTCCTCCAAAAAGGTCATCTCCCCCAAGATCACAGTCCCATCAGTGGATCCTGCATTGATGGTTACAATAGGAAGGGAGTCTTCTGGAAAATCCTTCTCATAATCCGGTTTCCGGAAGAGCTCAAAGGAAGCTTCAGGAGACAATTCCTTCTCAAATGTTTGGCACACAGTAGAAAACCTCACAGATGGGCTCTTCTTGCTGGTCTCCTTAATTTCAGACCCATTGATGCCATTCTCTAGAGAGAGCTCGAAGGAAGACCCCAAGTTGTGATGACATTTATTCCCCAACAAATTTGGGGAATCCTCAAATCCACCTCTGGGGACATCAGGTGAACCAGTGCAAATAACCAAATCAGGAGATGTCAGAGAAAACCCCAACATTGACCTACCTGAATTTGTAAATAAAATGAACAAAAAAAAAAAAAATCAATTGGATCAGCTTCCAGCAGAACCCACAACCAAATTCCAAAAATAAAGTCCAAATCTTATCCAAGGAAGTTCAAAAGAGAGTGTTTCTTTTACCATCTACTGCATCTTTAGCATCTGGGTCATTGGGTTTTCTAGCACTAATGTCCTCCAAGCTCTGATATTTCCAAGAAGCATCTACAGAATCTACATACCCACATATATCATCAGTTCAATTCTCAAAATGGGTTACAGAAGAAACTGAAATTTGACTTACCCTCATTCATGTCTGAAGGAGAATTTGGATCTGCCATCGAATCTGCAGAATCTGAAACCGAAAAGGGGTTGAAGAGATCAGAGAAACCAACGAATTAAACCAGAAAATAAAATCTTGGGTTTTGATTGGAAGTGAGTGATGGGTCTTACAGTTAAGGCTGGAGCTGTGTTGTTGCCAAGAAACGTCTGTGAGAAGAAGTGGGTCACGCCATTGATGGTCAGCCATTTGATAAAGGAACAGTCTTTGAAACGAGTAATCAAAATTGAAATAAAGAAGAAAGAGAAAATGATGGTTTCGATCTTTATTGGTTTAGAGAGCAATCGATGAAAAAGGAAAGTTTTTTACCACTCAAAGATGGGCGTTGATTTCGTTAAGGTTAGAACATTCGCTTGATCTGTGTTAATGGTGTATGTGACCGTTAGTTTTTGAAATTTGAAATTTCATTTTTTTTTTCTTTTTTAAAAAGACGAAATTTGAAATATCTGAACCGGGTAAATAAGAATCATAGTTTGGTGGGTCATAGCTTTTTCATTTTGTTTTTGTAGGTGCTTGCCACGTGGCCTTCATCTGTGCTCTCCTCACTCGTGGGAATAATAATGTTATCCAAATTCTAACATTGACCATATCTAAAGCAAAAACTTTAGTGGTTTGATAGTCAAAACAATTTTTTTTACTAAGAACACTAAAGTTACAATTTGACTCTATCTACATGCAGTCGAAATTTAATAGCTGAGTTTGTCATGGATAAATTTGAACATATTTATCAATATATTGTGTAAAATCCGCAACCTATAACTTGAAGCTTATAGCTGTCAATTGAAAATATCTTCAATAATAACGTAAGATAAAATAGTTAGATACTGTTCTGTATTTTACAACAAGAATACAAAAGAGTATAAAGAGAAAAACATAATTATAACTAATTTATTTTTAATCTTCACAAAAAAATATATAGTAGAAAATTATTTTGAGATGAACTCATTCTACTCATGCCAATGTATGTTATAGTGTCATCATACAACTTATAATCAAACTACTATTGAATTTAAATTCAAAGTATGTCCATAGTGACAGTCATGAACCTCATGTTACAAAAAGATGAATCCATCAACCTAAATATAACAAAACTTACAACAATTTCCATATTGATGTAGCTACCTCTTCCATTTGCAAGAACAAAATTATATTAGCTTTTCCTCTTTCCATGAAAGAATCTGAAATCTGATGTATATTGCTATGTACAGTGTAGCAAGCTACAACAATGAACCATATCACTGGGAGCTCGGACCCTTCTCGCCGATGAGGGAAATAATTCATATCGTAGCAGCACTGAACGGCACAAGAATAGGCAAAATCTCGGTTCCAAGAGAAATGCACACGAACAAAATTTCCAAATTATACGCCTCCCTACAGTCTATAGTTTGACTCTTCCTTCTTCTAGTACTGCTGTCATTGTAGCCGACGCCTCTTCAAGGGTCCGCTTCTTCTGAGCTGTGTTGAAGGCCTCGATAGTATCTCCCACCTCCCAGTCAGTATAGTCTTCTATCGCAATTCCACACTCTAGCCCCGCATTTACCTGATCAGAGGACAAGATATTATTATGTATTCTATAACAAACTTCTGATAATGCCAGTACAAGAGTCCTCACACGGGAGATGCAATTGAGAGAAGAAAATTGCACAGTTCTCATAACTGTCAATCTAATTTTGCCTACCACAAAGTACAGAGAAAAAGAAGGATCATCATTCAACTAATATCACGAAATCATCTGAAACAATGTTTTTTTGGTTTCAAACTAGTTGAACCGGGGGTATATTTTTAACTGCTAATTTGCAAGCTCGTGTTGTTCTTATTTGTAAGTTCTTGTGGACTTATGAGATAAAACAAGATGAGCTACATGGATTAGTTCTCCGGGACCCAAATAATGCAGAATTGTGAGACTCTTAATACTATAAGACAGTGTACTATGAGCTTGAAAAAGCATACCTCTTTCACAATTTCCCTAACCCGTCTCAAAGAATCAAGAATGCCCACATAAATTTCTTTGCCCTTTCTACGAACTCGGATTCCACAACCTTTAGCTACTTTCCCCTCCAATACCATGCATCCAGCTGCACGACCACTGCCACTGCTAAATACGGCTCGTACTTCTGCTGAACCAATCGGTATTTGTTCCTATCAAGATGTAAAAGCAATAACTCTTAGAAGTAGCTCTCATCAGCAACACGGATTATATGCTTATTATCTAGAATTTCTGTTCTAGCTGGACATAAAATGAAAATGGTGTATATGAATAGACTGAACCTCAACAGGATCCAAAAGTCCTTCCATAGCATTTCGCACTTCATCAATAAGTTCATAGATAACTCTGTATAGCCGAATCTCAACACCTTTGTTGTCTGCATATTTCTTAACAGCACCTGGTACTTTTGTATTAAATCCAAATATAATAGCTTTGCTCACAACAGCAAGATCAACATCACTGGTGTTCACGTCCCCTGTTGCTTCCAGGAGGAACTTCAATGTGACATTATCTTGCGGGAGCACCTGTAGTGCTTGTCTGATAGCCTCAATAGACCCCTAACCATAAACAATAAAATACAATTTAAATTGCAGTAAAATTTAAACTATATCTAACAATTACTCAAACAAATTTGAGTGTAGCAGGAAATTAGAGGCATTAACCCGCTGCCAACCAATAAACATCTCGGTAAAGCAATTAACACTTTAAAGTCGTAGAAAAGTATCAAATATGTATGTCTTTTTAGAGAAATTGGAAATATATAAAATTTGTGAGATTTCAAAAAATGTTGAACTAGGACCAATTAAATTCTTAAGTAGATTGAATGGCTATATTGTTTTATGAACTATCACTTGTAATGCTCTATATAAAGGGTTTCTCTTCTACTGCCAAATTACATCAATATAACTTGTTGTTTCCTATTTCTAAGGGTGTCATTAAGCAAAATCAAATTTGCCAACAATATCTCTCCATTCCATTACTCTTCTCTAACTTGCAATAAAAAGACCTAGATAACCTGTCCCAAAATCTTGTTCCATGCCATAATGGATATGCATACCTGAACATCAACCTTCATGATGATGTTTAGCTGGTGCAAGTCTAATCCAGACATCTCTTTAGATGAAATTGCAGAAGCTAAGGAAAATAGTGTAACTTTCCCGTCCTCAGCCTTGGCTAATATTCGCTCATTCCGCAACAACTCTGCACGTGACTCCGCCTTTTCACGTGCTATATTAAGGGAGTCAACGACCTCAAATTCATCACCAGCAATTGGTACATTGTTCAATCCAATGACCTGTAGAAATCTCAAAGGTGTCAGCATAACAAATAAAAGTTGAGCACCCTACGAGACTCTAAGAAAACAACACAAGAAAAGATATGTTCGTTTCTTCTCATAAAGTAGTTCATAATGCACACTTGCCAGATCAAGAAAACAAAGATTTATCACAACCACAAGTGAATGCTAATAAGGAAGTTAAGTGATAGGCTGGTAATAAGAAATGTATCTAATATAACTATGACTAGTATCACATCTAGAATAAAAATATTTTAAATAATACAAAACAGTGCCTATGAAAAGGAACTTCGACAGTGTCAGAAATAATATAATACTAATAAATGACAGATAAATAAACCAGAAAAAGGTAACAAGATATGAACCTGTACAGGCATAGAAGGTCCAGCTTCAGCAATTTGTTTCCCAGCATCATCATATAAAGCCCGCATCTGATCATTAGTATAATATCATATAATTGCATCAAAACATATCAGATAAGAGGCACATGGTATGAAATACAAGACTACGAATAATATGAAACCGAGTAATAACTTAATCTAAAGAAGTGTCTAGAGTTCCAAACTACCATTCACCAACCTTTCCATAGGCTTCTCCACAAACTACTATGTCCCCTCTTTTAAGGGTGCCATTCTGCACAATAAATGTAGCTACTGATCCTTTGGATTTATGAAGACCTGCCTCAATGACTGTGCCTTTTGCATTTCTATGAGGATTAGCCTTCAGATCTTCCAACTGAATATAACAAATAATACATATGGTCAGAATGCATAGTAGGCAGATATATATAAATTGAGACAAATGATAACAAAGCTAAAACAAATATGTTCTTTCCAGAAAACTTACATTAAGGAAGGGCCAATATAACATTTTGAATCTAATTGTGTATGGTACACATATCTTTGTCATAGAGTCTATTATCTATTTCTAGCCTGCTCTCCGAATAGTGTATGGTACTTGCTAGAAGTCATAGAATACATTCAAAACACAGCCAAATATTATATGATTTGCTAAGAAGAATTCACATTTTCAGATAAAGAAAATCATTTCTTTCGTGAAATATAAATTTCTAGCCACTGACTCTGGAAAAGAATTATATAAAATGCATGGAAATTCTATTTGTGTGTCTGCGTATGTGAAAGAGGAGGGTTACTGCAAAAGAATTTTTGAGCCAACATGCAAAATTTACAGTAAGCATATTACTCACCTCAGCAACAAGCATTACTATTTCCAGTAAATCATCTACATTATCCCCTTTAAGAGCGCTGATCTGTTAAAGGAGACAGACAAATATAAGAATCCACAAATGGTATCTATCATTGGGAGAAGTAAAGATATGAGGTTAAAGATTATAAAAACCTGAACCATTTGGATGTCCCCACCCCATTCTTCTGGCATCAGCCCAATCGAAGCAAGTTCTTGCATAACTCGTTCTGGACTAGCTCCATCTTTATCTATCTGATAGAATATTTATCATAAAAAAGAAAAAAAAAAAGACATATGAGAGCGTGTTCAGAAGCCAGCATAAGTAGGTAAAGTGTTGTCAAATGCCACTGTTCCATCTTTTCTTTATATTCTTTTTAATCACGGAACAAACATTCTATGATATACCTTATTTATAGCAATCACTATAGGCACCCCAGCTGCTTTGGCATGAGCAATAGCCTCCTTGGTTTGAGGACGGATCCCATCATCAGCCGCAACTACAATAATAGCAATGTCTGTCACCCTTGCTCCACGGGCTCTCATTGCTCCAAATGCCTACAAGAGCAGAACATCCTATCAGAAGCTATCAGTTGCACAAGCACTGAAGTATCATTAAATCGCAGACTTCAACAAAAATGAGGCCAAGAGTGTTTCCAAGTTCGGGAGACTTGAATTTAGAAGTGCCAAGGAGACCTTGAATTTACCTCATGCCCAGGAGTATCAAGGAAAACACAGGGTTGCAATTTGCCATCAACGGGAACTAACACCTTATAAGCTCCAATTCCTTGTGTAATACCTCCTGCTTCTGAGGCAGCTACCTGTTAATACCAAACAACTAAGCTTTAGCAAAATAATGTGTAATCCATTAGCCCCAATAGTAAAAAAAAAAAACTTCTAATGTTGAAAAGTAAAGTTGATTTTTTTGTGTAATAGTGTGTTTTTGCTCCATGTATAAATACCCTATGTCATTCCCTCAAAGGTATCCAAGAAAAGATTTTGTGTGTGTGTGTGTGTGTGTAGAATTGTGCAAGGTTTATTCTAGTTTCGTTGAACTTGTTGTTCCCAAGTTGATTGCCGAGCTTGGGCTAGTGTAATAAATATTACAATACTGTTTTTTACAGTAAAACCACTGTTAAAACAAAATAATGACATAACATTACCTTAACATTTTTGTAAGAGTATTTTAAACTAACAAATGAAGCCAAAGATTTAATATACAGCATAGCATTAGATGCAAAAGAAGTGTCAAAGTGATTAAGCTTCCACATGTACCTTGCTCTTCCGAATATGATCCAAAAGGGTGGTCTGCAAAATGAATACCAACAAACTTATATTAGCGAAATCTTGATATCAAAGTAGCCTATTCAGTTATTTTTCTTTTTTCAACTTGACCCAAACTAAGAGCGAGTTCAAGAAATAAAATAAAAAATCCAAATTAACTGCTCAGAAAGAAGGTTACCACTTACCTTGCCATGATCCACATGACCCATTATAGTAAGGACAGGAGGCCTGCCTTCTAGGTTGTCCAGGTCTTCTTCATCAAAGATTTCCTTCTTCTTTGCTAATTCCTCTAGTCTACTAGGGTCGGCATCTATGACTTCCACCCCATACTGTTCACATATCATCTTCACCATGTCTCCGTCCACAGTCTGCACCCCCTCAGGCCGAATGCCCTTTGAAAACAGAGTCCCATAAATTTCACCTACATTGATGGCCAAGCTGTAGGCTAAGTCCTCTATCAACATGCCTTTTTTCCCGACCTCTAGAATTTCTACTCTAACAGGAGCTGCCTCTCTAGCTGCCTGAAGTTTGGCTGCCCTCCGACTAGCTTTATTCCATTTCCTCCCTTTTCTTGCACCAGTCTCACCCTTGGGATTCTTATCATCAAACATTTGTCTCCGTGTACCTCGTGCTGGAACATTTCTCCAGTTGGGTGCATCTTTGAATTTCCCAGAGAAAGAGCTTTTTCCCGGTTTTTGTGGGGCTCCACCTGCTTGAGCAAATGAAGGATCAGCCATAGGATTCTTGGTTGCAAACTTGTCAATCAGAATTGGCTCCTGTTCTTTAGCTTTTATAGCAGAGTCAGCTTCCTTAATAACCAGTGACTTTGCACCTGCAGCCGCACCCACATCTTTCAGAATTGGCTTACGTTTTCTAGTGTTTGCATCAGCGTTAGTCTCATCAAATGGTGATTTTGCACCTGCAGCCGCACCCACATCTTTCAGAATTGGCTTACATTTTCTAGTGTTTGCATCGGCCTTAGTTTCATCAAATGGTGATTTTGCACCTGCAGCCGCACCCACGTCTTTCAGAATTGGCTTACGTTTTCTAGTGTTTGCATCAGTGTTAGTTTCATCAAATGGTGGTTTTGCAGTTGCGCCAACATCATTCAAGATAACAGGTTTTTTCAATATAGGCAGATGAGTTATAGTAGGTCTTGCTTGCAACTTCAGTTCCGGCCTCCGGAGTGGCAGAGCAGGTTTCAGAGAAACAGTAGGTTGAGGTTGAGACTCCACCTCTCCCTTTCCAGCTTTGGTTTCCTCCTTCTCAATTGTACTATCAACCATAGGAGAAACTTTAACAACCTTTTGAACGCTTGAAACTGAGTCCCCCTTACGCCACACTCTCCTCTTACTCTCCTTTGGATTTTGAGGTCTCAAATCAGCTCTTGAATGCAATGGTTTTGGTTTATATCTGTTTGGTCTTCCCGGAACCACTAACGGTAGCTCAGTTGCATTCATAGGTATTGATTTGTTCACAGGCACACCACTCTTTTTGCTACTACCCAACACAATCGCCTTTGAAATTCCTAATTTCTCCGCCTTCTCTAAAACCTCCCCGAGCGATTCAAGCATACTGTTCCTATCTTCCGAATCAACCAATTTTTCGTCACCAGCATCCCTTCTAGTTCTCGAGGTGTCCCAAGTTGTAGAATTAGGCCCAGGAGACCTCAATACTGGCTTGGGAGCAGTCTTAAGTACAACTTCATCATCAGCAGCAGCAGCAGCAACATTGCCACTTACTTTGTAAGTGCCCACATCAACGAACACTGCATTGCCTTGCTTGGGAAGGAAAGCAGTTGTTGTGAATGAATATTTGCAAAACGACACACGATGCCATCTCTTCTGGGCATCCCACAATTGGCCTCTAGAGAATGAAACTCTCCGGGTATTTAAAAGATTGCCCTGGAATGGACATGTGCTCGCAGCCCCACTTCCCAAACTAACTAGTGAGGCCAGTGAAGCCATTGTCCCACAGCCTAATTGCACCAGCATGTGAACACCACCACCATCACCACACAAGCAAAGACCAAAATTGCATAAATTCAACACCCCCAACCCAATAGCCCATTAACTACATCCCCATTTCCCAGTTTGGAACTACAACAAAATTGCCCAAAAATTGAAGCAAACACAGCAAAAGATTGTATTTTGAAGCAAACCCAATCATTTGCAACAGAAATTGGAGTCAAAGAGACAGAAAAAGATTGAATTTTGAAACAAACCCAATCATTCAAGCAATCATTTGCAACAGAAATTGGAGTCAAAGAGACAGAAAATCAAAATAATCTAACCTGGCTGAGAAATTTTAGCTGTGGGCAGTGGGACAATGTGGGTGGAGATATACACTTATACAGGAGAGAGAGGTAGGAGAAGGGAAAATTATCAATAACATACTTCGGATTGAACTATGAATTTTGGGCACGAGCGTGCGACCGCTTCGCTTCCTGTCAAGTGCTTTTCTAGAGCTTTTGATAGGCAATGATCATGTCATTTTCTTTCGAAGGTTCTTTATTGGGGCACAAGTGTTGATCAAAATATATAGAGAGAGAATAGGTAATGTTCAAGGGCGGGTCAATGATTTTAGAGGTTTAACTCGAGATTTTTACTAGAAGCATTTCAAAAATGAGAGCTTTGGAGTATTATGTTCAACGTTTAATTTTTTTTTCTTTGAGCTTTAATTGAATTGAATTGAATTTTACTTTGATAAAAATTGAATTGAATTTAAAATTTATATTTTGAAATTTTGTATTTGAATTATTGTGTTTTTTTTTTAACTCGACAAAATAACTTTATTAATTTATCTCTTCAAATAACAAATGAATGATAAAGTCGGATAGTAAAAACCCACCAAACTAACTCAGTCTGACACATAATCCGACGGCCTTGCTAATGCATGAGCCATTCGTTTTGCAGACCGACCCACTAAACAAAATCTATATAATCAATCTCAGCAGCAATAGAATGGATATCTATGATGATCAAACTAAAGACACTGATAACTACCCTTTCATCTTAGAGTGCCTCGATAACAAGCCTCATGCCCGACTCCACCGTCATATTGACCAACCTCGCTCTACTACCCACTCCAACGCTTCACAAACCGCTCAGGCCTCCACGTCCACCCCCTCCCACATTTCTCCCACCCGAATTATTGTGTTTTAAGTGCAAGTATAATGTTTGAAAATCTTAAAATTTCATATTGCACACATGTTTGAAAAAATTAAAAAACTAAAATAAATATAACTACTACTTATATTTATATATATTTTTAAGAGAATTGTATAGCTGAAATTTTTCTACCTCTTAACTATCATAGAAAGTTTGACCACACATCTACTATTTTTTTTTTTTTTTTTGAAAGGTACTGTTTTTCTAAATATTTGGTATAATTCGTTTACCAAAAAGGGGGCCAAATAAAATACTTCAAAATATTCCCTTGCCATACACGTTTATATATTTTATCTTAAAAAATTATCAGAAAAAAGGGATTGATGTTGGTAATATTTACCATATACGGCCACTATAGTGTTTGTATGCGAGTGTAGTAGTCTCCGTACACACAAAGAGAGTACGATAATATTAATTTCACACACAAACCTCAAAACACGACAAAATCTCATAAAAATTTAATTTTTGTAGTTCTCTCTATAAATCTAACCATGAGCTTCGTCTTTAACCTTTCTCTTTGATCTGTCTCTGATCCACACCCAAATCCTCTTTCTCTCTCTAGAATCCTCCTCTCTCTGCCCTTCCACATTATTCGCTTCCTCTTCGGTCAAATCCGCTCACTTTCTTGGGATTTGCGTGAATTTAAGGTAAAAGGGTCATCGATTCTGAGAGTGTTGTGCACAGACCGATTCTGGGTTCTGTCATTTTGTAGCAGTAGCACCAGCTCAACAAGACTCGGCACAGTTCTGGGTTTGTGAGAATGACGAAACAAGACCATCACACGAAGAAGGTTTTTAAAATTATGAATTTCTGAAAATTTCCTTTTTTTCTTTTCCAATTTTGTATTCTCGATAATTGGTATCCGGAATTCGTATGTGTTTGTTGTTCTGGGTGGAGATCTGGTTTTGTTGTCCTGCTTGGGCGGTGAGAAAATGAGTTCGCGTGTTTGATTGCTTGTTGCAACTTGCGATTGAGAACGGAAATTAGGTCAGGTTTAAATGCCCTATTTTGGAAACTTAATAATGTGAGAGATGATTGTGAAGCGCTTTCCAGAGCTGATTTTTGGGATGGAAATGGTTGTATTTTTAGCTTTAATTTGAGTTCTGGGTCTTTGGCTGAAAGGGTAAGATCTGGTTGGTATGGTTGGGAGCTGATGGTAATTGACAAATCTTTAAGAAAGGGAGGGAATTAGGAGTTCTGGATCATGGATTTCTTCTTCGGCGAGTACTCAAGAACAAAATTTTATGGTGTGATTAAGCTTGAGAGTTTAATCTGCATTAGCTTAGATAAAATTTCCATTTTTGGATATTCAAAACTATGTGACATAGCATTCAAAATGTTACTTTATTTGGAAAGATGGCTTTTGCTACAGTAGGTTGCTTGGGGTGCCTACTGTAGTAAGAGATTGGAATTTGAAATTCAAATTCTGAATTATTATTTAGTTTTGGAGGTTTATAGAATGGCAATTCATAACTGGATATATTCATTATCATAAATTGAGTTTCTTTTTAACAGCGGTGGAAGCAATTAGAAAAATTATATTAAACTCCAGATTCGGTGTTATTAGCAATGCAAATGGTTATGCTATTATCGCTCCCGAATCTGATTCTGTTCCCTTAGTTGGTTTATTTGATTCTTTGACAATTGAATGGGGTTCAGTTCAAACCTTTTATGGTTTAGTGGATGCTTATTTGCTTGACTTTCATCAAACATGGCTAGATTGACTGAGAGTCAGGATCTGTTAACGAAATATATGCTTGAGGATCATTGCCTAACGCACAATAGTACTGTGTTGTGCCTTATGTTTCCGGCAAAAATTTAGTAGCACTTTTGGTTCATAGTTATACTGCATGTACTGTCATTTTGTATAATTGCAACCTTTTAGATCTCTTTCACAATTTCTGTGGGCTTTCTTCTAATATACTTGAGGACCATATCCAACTCAATAAATCTATGCTGGATCTTAACTTTTATGTTTTCGAGCAAAAGAGATGTGGAACTGCCGTTTCAGGGATATGCTTCCCTCACAGTCAGTTTTGTATCACTGCAAATTTTTAGTTTATGATTCACCATATGCGTGAATATGCACATGCTTTTGTCTTTTAATTTATCTACTCTGCAGGAAAAATTATTCACATGTTCTCACTATTGGTTAGAACTGTTAGGTTCACAAAAACATTTATACTGTTTGCTATAGCATGATTTATTACTGCTAGTTTTACTTCTCATCTGTCATCTAAACTGTAATTCAATCTGTTCATTCATTATGATGATGTTGTTTTGATATTTTTCAGGACCTTAAAGAGTTGGATTTTTTCACCGAGTATGGGGATGCCAATAGATATAAGATTCTTGAAGTTATAGGGAAAGGAAGCTATGGAGTTGTTTGTGCAGCCATTGACACTCATACTGGGGAAAAGGTGGCGATAAAGAAAATACATGATGTTTTTGAGCACATGTCTGATGCTCTTCGGATATTGCGTGAAATCAAACTGCTGAGGCTTTTACGGCATCCAGATATAGTTGAAATCAAACGCATTATGTTACCACCCTCCAAAAGGGAATTTAGAGACATTTATGTTGTTTTTGAGCTCATGGAGTCTGATCTGCACCAAGTCATCAAAGCTAATGATGACTTGACAAAGGAACACCATCAGTTTTTTCTTTATCAGATGTTGCGTGCGTTGAAATATATGCATACAGGTAGTTGCTCTGTCTTACATCAACTTTATTATTCTGATATGTTTTCTCGTACGCGTACCATGAAATACATTTTTTTTGTGCTGTTATTTTGAATCAATAAAGGCCTTCCTTGAAAAAAAGATGAAAGAAAGAAAAGAGAGGAAAGCCAAGGAGCGGGGCTGCGGGGGTGTTATCCTGTGAGCCGTGAAGTGATTGTGGTCCCTGTACTAATTCTGAACTGTTTGGCTGCAGCAAATGTGTTGTGGTCCCTGTACTAATTCTGAACTGTTTGGCTGCAGCAAATGTGTACCATCGCGATTTGAAGCCAAAGAATATATTAGCAAATGCAAATTGCAAACTCAAAGTTTGTGATTTTGGACTTGCAAGAGTTGCATTTAGCGATACCCCAACTACAGTATTCTGGACTGTATGTAGTCTTAACACCATACTTTAATATTTCATTTATGATAACTCTTCTTGAATTGGGTTTTCATATTCAAAGAACATCATAGAATTATATTCTCTTAAATGTTTCTTCGTGTTGCTCCTTGCAGGACTATGTGGCTACAAGATGGTATAGGGCTCCAGAGCTCTGTGGATCATTTTTCTCTAAGGTATGCTTTGCCTATTGTTACCTCTATTTTTTTTTGAAAATCAACTGTTAGTTCTGTATGTTCTCGAATGTTTCTTTAAATACCAGTGATTCATATGGTTGAATGTTGATCCATGTAGGATATGTAGGTTGTGTTTAGAGTGCTGGGTTGTTCCTGTTAAGGATGTTATTTTAGTGTTAATGTAGCTTTTATTTTTGTAAATATTCTTCTCATTTGCTTTTTAGATTTTTCATTTCAAATGTTCATCATAACCCGAGTTTAGTTCATTGCTTATTTTCAACTTGAGAGCTGAAAGTTTATTGGAGATATATGCATATCATTGACTTGTTTTAGTCATGTGTGAACAAGCTTAGACCATGGTCAAAATTCAAAATAATCCGATTACTGATGACTTATTGGTACTCTATGCCCCCCCCCCCCCCCCACGAAAAAGTAAAAAAACCCCCTCAAA
>JAYMTF010001674.1:0-21936 GCA_036897485.1 Pelargonium nanum | reverse complement strand
GCATAACTATCTTTTCTTTATGTGCAGAGGTTATTATTATATATATAATATTATTATTATTATTTTGTCTAAATTACATAACTTTCTTGAGCCTAAACAATTTAGAGCCGAGAGGTTTTTGAGCAAAGAAAGTGATTTACTATATATATATATATTTGTAATATCTATTTAAATGAATTGAGCATACGAAAGTTTGTCAAAATTTTAAAAATACACTTAGTACTTTTGGATTATGATTTTTGGTTTGAGAATGAGAATGAAGAATGAGAATGAGATTTTCATTGATAATGTTTAGATTAGAACACATCTATTCTCATTCACATTCCCTCGCCCATGAGTAATTTGATTCCCACCTATGTCGAATGGAATTGGATTCCCATTTTATTTCTTCACTTTTTATTTTACGATCTAAACTTTAAAAATTCATAATTTTGTGTTCGGATGTTCGATTGAGATAATTTTTTTTTTGGTTTCATATAACTATTCGGGAGGAACATTATTATAATTTTTTTTTCAAATAATGCATATTTTCATCTGAAAATTTTGGAACAATAGAAAAAAATAAAACAAAAAATAATAATAATTCAAAATCAGTTTCATATCCGAATTTTAGATCAGATATAAATTTATACACACGAACATATATATATACATGTATGTACATACATACATGTATATATATATACACACACATTCAAGATCAGTTACGTCGATTGAAATTTCAAATCAGATTTGAATTTATGTTTTCGAATTGTGATTCAAACGCA
Organism: Pelargonium nanum; assembly: GCA_036897485.1. NCBI lineage: Eukaryota > Viridiplantae > Streptophyta > Magnoliopsida > Geraniales > Geraniaceae > Pelargonium > Pelargonium nanum. Next base: position 21,169 of record JAYMTF010001674.1, on the reverse strand, counting down.
ACCTTATTTAGCATTACATAAAAAGCAATTAAGGTACCCAGCCTTAGAGCTCTATTATTTGCTCGTAACTTCCCCTAAGTCCTGACCATCGAATTAGATTGTCGTCGACTGTGGGCTAAATTGAGCCTGGCCTATTATAGGAGTGGCTATTGTGGGCTTTTCTAATTATGGATTGGATTCACTCGTGATGGGCCACAATTTTAACGATGCGGCCCAATTGAAGACTGGTCATTTAGTACAGGCCCGTTCTCGGAGAATCCACATAGACGAGTGATGATATAACATAATATGGGCTTGTGGGCTTTACGATTGATTACAAAGCTTGCCAGAAGCGTATGGTCACTCCAATAGTCAATGGTCAGCCATTTCCGCAATCGATTCACGCTTGCTTCTTTGTCTAGTGGGTCCTACTTGCTTCTCATTCTTCGTTATCATTTATCAAACTTCTCACCATTTAATTACTACTAAATATGATTTAAATTCACTGTGACGAATTAATTGATTGTTACCTCTGGTAAAAAAAAAATTGATTGTTACCTGGTCTTGTCGACTTGTCCCCATACTGTACCGATTCAAATTGGATCTAAGTAACTGATCACAAGTTGGTATCAATTGCGTAAGTTATTGCTCACTTTGCAAACCGATTGCGAACTCACGCTACGTTACAACATGCGTGAGTCAAATAATGTCTAGAAACTGTTCAACGCCGCGCGGCAAAACAGAAAAGGGTATCAGCAGAGAAGCCATAGTGAAAAGCAAAGACAAGATGGAAGTGTGAGACACTAGAAGAATCAACAAACTCATCGGTATGGGAACCTCTGGTTGTGCGCATGTTTATGCCACCATTTACATTCCATAAAATGCTAAGTACGAAGAGATCTTTAGTTGATGAAGAATACGGATATCTCACACCATCCCACCGATAGAAGGTCTCAAAGTAGTATGATTCCAAAGTCGTGGTGCGAGATGTACAAATGTGTGAGACATAATATTGAAGATTGCTTCTATGTCCTGAGGGAAGTAGAAATGTTCGCTCACCTCCCAATAAAGTTTGAGCAAGATTCGTGCCGATCATAATCAAGGAAGAAAAAGAACTCATGAAGTGGAAGAAAAGATTGAATAGATACATTCAGTATTTTCATAGATGAGACAAAATAACAAAGTTGTAAATATTTGAGTCAAAATTTGAATAGTTGGATTTATGTTTAATGTCATCTAGATGTTTGTGTATTCATCAACAAAATACAAAGCGAAGCGTTCCCACGATAAACCTTTCATATTACACAACGTAACGTTTATGCGATGATCTTTCCATATTGCACAACACGAAAAATCTTTCACATCTATGTTAATTGTACAAAAAGTCTGCTATATTTTCAAAGCGCTCAGTCGATGAATCTTATACATTTACGGAACATTCATACAATAAACCTTAAACTTTATATTGTAAAACATTCAACAACAAATCTTTTACGTCTATGTTGGAAGTGTTCCCATAACAAACATTCTATATTTATGAAGTGTACATACAAAGAATCTCCTACATAGCAAAGCGTACCCACAACGAACCTACACACCTACACAATGAAGCGATCATGAGAGGAACCTTATACACCACAATTATCTTATTGTAAATCAGCACGATATTCACATTGATATTCATACAAACGCCATATGAATTTGGGATAATGCTCTCCACAAGTCTAACCAAGTCGTTCGCCATACACGTACAGAAGAAAAGATAACAAGAATTGAAGAGTAAAATAAATAAATGAATGAAAATGGTTTTCATTGTCACACATTTATCGAGCAAAACAACGGTAAAAATTGACAATGAATATGTGATTTATTCGTATATTGTCATCAAAATTGTAGCCCAAACACTGCCTTACAACAATATAAAATTCAACGTCTTCTTATATTAGCAAAAGATCATTGGGCCAAAAATACGCCCATTGGGCTGGGCTTGGTTCGACGTAGACGAGCCCAACTAAAACACTTAATTATCTGGTTTGACATCATTAGTCGTAACAGTGTAGTTGACCAGTAAAATTACGTCCTACAAAAAAAAGTAAAAAATAAAAAAATAAAGTAGCGGTGGTCCCCACTGCGGTTTCCACAGCATCAGCCATTCTGTCCACACTCCAGAGTTTGCTTAGGACAGTGTCCCCCCACGGGCTCTGTGGGACCCAACCAAACACACAAAACAATTAAATATTTTCTTAAAAAAATCTCGTATGTTCTTTTATATTTATGGATAGCTAAAAAGAAAAATAAAAGTGTCCGTTGTTGCTGCAATTGCATCATGCAGTGAAGTGTCAGAAATCAGAGAAATTGAAAAACCCATTTAAGCACAAGTCAAGTCTTGAGGAAACCAAACCAAACCAAAACCAGTTTGTGGTCTGTTCTGCTAAGTTAAGTTACTGTTCTTTTATTATAAGTACTGTTTGGACGATACGGTAAATGTCGGGAAGTAACAGTAAATGTGGAGTGCGAAAAGACAAAAGTGCCCATATGTCCATGAATTGCGCAATCTATTGTCTATGCAATTGAGTTATTGCTGTGCGCGCGTGACGCGGAGTTATGGATTGAAAAGTGAGTGTAATTAGTAAAAACAAAATGGGCTTTCTTTTTCAGGGTTGTGTTTTTTGGGGCAAACAGGACGTGGTCGTATTCATGCTCAACTACTCCATAAAATGGCATCCATTAAATTATTGCACCAACTTTAGTTTTTCACACACTTACAATGCCCATTTTTTATTTTTTTACTAAATATGAGAATGGCTTGCTTCAAATACAATAAAAAAATTAAATGCCAACTTTATATTATTATTGCAAACTTGTTTTCTTTCTTAACCAAAGGTTGCAGAAGATGGTTTGCAGTATGTGATTAACACTTTTAAATCATATTACATTTAGATCAATCTTCATTAATGTTGGATAAGACCACAATGATGTTAAATTTTTTCTATGAAACACAATTGCAATGTTTGGAATTGCAAATTCTTTTTTATTATATGTATATTAAATGAAAATATAACTTATTAACTATTAAGGGTGTAAGAATTTATAATAACTAACTTTATTTTTTTTTGTAAAAAATTTCTTATCCTAATAATACATGAAGGTACAATTTTGAGATAATATAGTACATTTTATCGTAACAACAAATGAGTTGTCCATACTCAATATTATAACAACACCTGATTATATGTTCTTGCGTGCTATACATAAATTATCAACATTATAGCTATAACGAGTTATACATAAGTTTTTGACTATGTTACCACGAATGTAGATTTCGATATATATATATATATATATAGAAAATATCAACAAAACTATTTTTCTTAAATAAAATCAAAACACTAATCTTTGTAAGAAGATAACTCTTCTTTCTTTTTTTCTCTATAAAAAATTGTCTTCAAAATAATTGCCTATTTCTTGCTTTTAAAAAAAGTGATGTATAAATTTCGAAAAAAAAAAGAGTTATGTATAAATTTGTGATGCAAAAGTTATAATATATTAATTTTATTACCACCCATGTACATTAAGACATACTGTAAAAACAAATCTTTAACCTCGCAAAATAAATATGAATAGAAAGTAGATTATTATTTTGAAATGAAGGTGAAAGTATATATTATAGACACGGAATATTCTGTTATCGCTCGCAGTGCTTAAAACGACACAGTATCGCGTCTCCGAAGTGAAAATGATATAAGTAGCATTTTGTGAGAAATAGATTATATTAGCATTTGGCATTAGCGCCGATCCCTTTTTAAAGCAAAAAACGAAAAAACATCCTCAAAACACAACTCAAAAGCAGCTCTCAACAAATCAAGATCCGATCCGATCCCTCCAAATCCTTCCTCTCCATCTCCACAATTCATGTTTCTCTCTGCATCCATCGATTCGCATGTAACAATCGCCCTCCACAATGCTACCAATTAGGGCACCGTTTCTCCAAATTGCCTCCCAATTAGGGCACGCCATTTCCGCGATCGTGACCTAGGCTTCGGGAAGGTCTCTTGCATGAAGATTTGGTGCTTTTCGTGCTTCACCGCAGACGACCACGAGGAGGATAGAGAATCGGCCACGATGAAGGAGGGAATTTTGGATAACGAGGAGAAGGTCGAAGGAGGAGGCGCTGTGAACGAGGACTCCGAGGAGGATATGCAGCGGCTAGGGTTGATGGAGAGGAGGCGAGAGGCGTTTGACGATATGTTCAGGATGATGCAGGCCACCTACGATTGGGACGAGGCGGTGCGCGCCGGCTCGGTTTTGCCTTGGACGCCGTCCCCTTGCGGCGCCGCGCGGCTGTTCCTCGGGGAAAGCTCCGGCTCCGCCGCCGTGGATGCGGAGCCGGGCGTGGAGGGTGAGCGCGATCGCGATTTGCACAATAAGCGAGCCAAAGTTCTCTCTGACGATCAGTGAGTGTATCCGTTTTACGAGGGTGTGGATTTATTTGGGTATTTTTTAATAATTTGATTGACCTAGGTTTTGGATTTGGTGATCTTTAGTGTAAAAATCCTAACTTTAGCTAATGGTGTTTCTAATTTCTTTAGTACAAGTTCAATATTATGGTTTCTACAAGATTCTGGGCATTCAGTGTACGATTAGTGATCACAGGGTTTTGAATTGAAATGCATGTGCATTGATAAATATATTTATGTTGTGAAATTCAGTTGCTTAGCAATTATTGCTTTTGCAGGGGGCACAGCTATGCCACTGCTATTGCTTCAGATACTGGCAATTCAAGCTCATTTTCGGGAGACTGCCAAGCTAGCTGTGGTTCTTTTCTTCCGCATAAGAATGAGATCGTTTATCATGCTTTTTTGTCAGATGATGGTCATGCTAGGAACCCACATGACTCTAATGGTGAGGCAGATGATGAAGGGGATCAGGGTGGCCCTTCCAAAATGGACGATTTGGAAGTTAGGATGGATCTTACAGATGATCTGTTGCACATGGTATGCAATTCTGGGCCTGGCTTATGCACTTGGAGAGCTATGCAATGCAGTTTTTTCTAACAGAGTCCATCTCACCTTTGTTGCATGTGTTTTCAGGTTTTCTCTTTCTTGGACCACATTAATCTTTGTCGAGCAGCTATAGTATGTAGGCAATGGCGAACAGCTAGTGCACATGAGGATTTCTGGAGGTGTTTGAATTTTGATAATCGGAACATATCTGTGGAGCAATGTAAGTTAGGTCTACCTTGTCAAACACTGCTGCCTCTTTCTTTCTTCCTTCCTTCCTTCCTTCCCCTCCTTTCCCTTTAGTGATCAAGCTTGTGCTTGAGAAAGGTTATCTGTTACTTGAGACAACAAGAATTGACTGTCACCGTTATGTTTATCAGTTACTTTCCTCTTTGCTGTTAGGTATTAGTTTTGTCTGAGGCTGCATAATTTCGAACCTCACACTTTGATTTAAATGTCACATAATTTGATCTATCTGCAATATGTTCAAACTAACAGTTATTTCCATCCTCAGTATACCATTTCTAAATTTTAGCCAAAATGATGTGATAAGATTCAATGGTTTAAGGAGCTTTCATGTGGGAGTACACCTATTTTCATTTTTCAAAGTCAGTTGAATATAAGTTGTAGTTTCATTATGCAGAAATTTTGATCAGCCTTAGGAATGTAGACTGGTTTGTTATGGCGATTAGGTAATACTTGTTACTTGCTGTCTTTGATAGCATTGCCTTGACTTCTACTTTGTTATGCAAAGCTGTGCAATTTCAAATAGAGGAATTTTGAATCTTTTGCTTTAATATTGCTTAAATCTGTAATACTTTCTTTGAGAATGATGTGCGTTGTGATTTACACCATTATGATTGCAAGCTTTATTCCATGGCATGTATGTTTTTTGGGACATGATATCTAGAAGTGGTCTTTTCTGTGCCAATCTTTCTCTAACTGAGAGCTTCTCTTGTTCTACTGGTTTTGTCTGAAAATTGCTGTTTTTAATGACCATGGGAAATGGAAGCACAATCTCACCCATGTTATTTGGTCTATCTAATTATATGTAACCTTGATAGGAAACAGATTTGTTTTCTTGTTAAAGGCCTTGATTGTTGTTTTTGTACCTGCAGTTGAAGATATGTGTCGACGGTATCCAAATGCCACTGAGGTGATTATATCTGGTGCTCCTGCTATTCACTTTCTTGTTATGAAAGCTGTCTCTTCTTTAAGGTATCTTGCCTTTTGTTTTACTCATTAGTCTCCTCTTATTTTTTTTACTTCTGGGCTACTAGTATGGTGTGTCCACTGTCTGAAGCTAATATTTATGACGATTCTCAGAAATTTGGAGGCTTTAACATTGGGACGTGGACAGCTTGGGGAAACATTCTTTCATGCCTTGGCAGAATGTCATATGTTGAAGAGTCTGAATGTTAATGATGCTACTCTTGGTAATGGTATCCAGGAGATACCCATAAGCCATGATAGATTGCGTCAGCTTCAATTGACAAAATGTCGTGTGCTTCGTATATCTGTAAGGTAAGCTATATAAAGTTTTTTTTTAATACCCAAGTTCCAGACTTTTAGTATATGTTTTTGTGCTAAAAGATTACTTTGTCAGGTGTCCACAGCTGGAGACGTTGTCTTTGAAGCGCAGTAACATGGCACATGCTGTCCTTAATTGCCCTCTTTTGCGTGACCTTGATATAGGTTCTTGCCACAAACTTTCAGATGCTGCTATTCGATCAGCAGCTACTTCATGTCCTCAATTAGAGTCTCTAGATATGTCAAATTGTTCATGTGTCAGCGATGAGACACTTCGTGATATAGCCCAAGCTTGTGCAAATCTACACATCCTCAATGCATCATACTGCCCAAACATTTCTCTTGAGGTCAGTTCTTATTGGTCTAATCATATAGGTGATATTGATATTTCAATTCAACTCTTGGACTGACTCCTTGCTTTTGTCTGAAGTCTGTAAGACTTACAATGTTGACAGTTCTTAAGCTCCATAGTTGTGAGGGCATCACTTCTGCATCCATGGCTGCAATTGCTCAATGTTCTACGTTGGAGGTTAGTATTGACCGACTCCAAATATTTGCTTTGTATGTTTGTACTACATCTTAGTCAATAATTCGAATTTATCTAATGTGATATTGGTGTTTTGCGTCAGGTCTTGGAGCTTGACAATTGTAGCCTTTTGACTTCTGTGTCCTTGGATCTTGCACGCTTGCAGAATATAAGACTTGTACATTGTCGCAAGTATAGTCCTGTGCTCCTTAACATTTAACTTCCAAAACCCCCTTACCCTCACTGAAATACCAAAGAAAATCATGCCTTCTATTGTTGTTTATCATGCTTAAATATCTATTCATTTATGCAGGTTTGCTGATTTAAATTTGCGAAGTCCCATGCTATCATCCATTATGGTATCTAACTGCCCTGCACTCCATCGTATCAATATCACATCAAATTCGCTTCAGGTATGTAGTCAATAAGTAATTTTGTCCTTTTCCTGCCCCTTTTTGAGTTGTTTGTGGATGTAAAGTTCTAAGTGGATGCTTTAAATGAACGCAGAAATTAGCATTGCAGAAGCAGGAGAGCCTTACCTCATTAACATTGCAATGCCAAAGTTTGCAAGAAGTTGATCTCACAGACTGTGAATCCTTGACTAATTCCATCTGTGAAGTTTTCAGTGATGGCGGGGGATGCCCCATGCTGAAATCATTAGTTCTTGATAATTGTGAGGTTTGTAAACCATTGCTCCTTTTATTGTTGTAGTAGTAATTTTGTGAACTCTTTTAGTATGCAGTGAATAACAGCCTTTCGTGATCAAGGCTCTAATGTATTCTGTGTTAGTGTATAGTTTCAAGTATACTCATGTTAAACCAAACTAGTTTATGGATTGGAGAGCAGGACATATTTTGACAGAGGCTATCATATGAGGAATAGAACAGATTTAGGTCCATGAGATATCTAGACTATATTGGAGGAAGAGATGAGTGGAAGGGTTTGTAATGCTGAAGTTCATATTTAAGAGGTAGTCTATTTTATCTGAAGGGTGGTCTAAAATGTTAAATGAGCATCTCACTCATTGCCAGTTGACAAATGCATGTAGGACATGACTACATATTATACTCCCTTTGTCCCAAAATGAGTCTCGTTTCCTTTTAAAGATGTTAGTTATGCATATGAATTACTAAAAGTATCCCTATAATAATTTAGTTAGTATCCCCTGAACTTGTTATAACACATGTTCATGGGGTTACAAGAGGAAATGTACAACATTATCTAACCGCCCCTTCATTTTTCATAACATAGAAACTAAGACTCATTTTGGTACGGAGGGAGTGCTTATTATTTACTGAATATGTGTCCAGAATGACTTTTCATGTGTAATATTTGGCATGTCTTGAATCGATAACCTTCATTCAAATGTATTATTACAGTCTCACTGACGTGGGTTTTACTGATTCCTTCGACTGAAATGGTCTGATTTCTCTTTGTTCAGAGTTTGACGACAGTGGGATTCCGCAGCAATTCTTTAGTTAGTCTTTCCCTTGTTGGTTGTCGGGCCATTGCTGCTCTTGATCTCACATGTCCTTATCTTGAGCAAGTCTGCTTAGATGGTTGTGATCATCTTGAAAGAGCTTCATTTTGTCCTGTAAGTGAGGACTATTTAAATTTTGCCTTTTGCTCTTGTAGTACTTGTTAGTTGTTATTACTTATTACATTCTCTCCCTCTTGTACATGTTCTATTTCTTCAATGGGTACAATATACATATCTGGTTCCCTTGGTTAAACTTTTCCATTCCTTCTTTTATAATATGGTATAGATCACCCATCATGCTGTCGATGGAACCATATTCCGTTGAATTGGGTCATTGACATGCCAATTAGTTAATATGCAACATAGTGTATATTTTTACCTGGGTGTTTCTGTTCTAACTTCATTTATACACTTACTGTGCCAGTCTTGCAATTATTTAGAATTGAAAAGCTGAAATATCTCCCCTTTGATTCAGGTCGGCCTTCGATCACTAAATCTGGGTATATGTCCCAAATTGAGTGTGCTTAGTATTGAGGCGCCCCAAATGGTACTGCTTGAGCTGAAAGGATGCGGTGTTCTCTCGGAAGTATCCATTAATTGTCCCCTCTTGACATCACTAGATGCTTCTTTTTGCAGGTTATGTTTTTTTAAATTTTTTTTTTATTGTTTTCCTTTATTCCTGTTCCGTGGTTATTTTTATATACACCTTTTTTTCATCTTGTTGCTTGAACGGGCAGCTGTTATTCTTACTTGCAGCCAACTCAAGGATGACTGCTTGTCTGCAACAACTGCTTCATGCCCTCTAATCGAGACATTAATATTGATGTCGTGTCCTTCTGTTGGTCCTGATGGACTGTACTCTTTGCGCTGCCTTCCAAATTTGACTCTGCTAGATCTATCATATACTTTTTTGATGAGTTTGCAGCCAGTTTTTGAGTCTTGTTCACGACTTAAGGTAGTTCCTTTTGCATTCACTTCTTTTACGCATCTAATCATGTGAATTTTTTTTCTCTTGTACCATATGATGCCACACTATCATTCAGTTTGTTTAAGCTTCAGTTAATAAGTTGGTTAACTTATTTTTTATGCTTCCTATTAACTTATTTTAATTTCTCTCTTCTTCAAGGTATTAAAATTACAAGCATGCAAGTATCTCACCAACTCATCCCTAGAGCCTCTTTATAAACAAGGTGCCCTGCCAGCTCTTTGTGAATTAGACTTGTCGTATGGGACACTCTGTCAATCTGCCATAGAGGAGCTTCTTGCTTGTTGTACGCATCTTACTCATGTGAGCTTGAATGGCTGTGTTAATATGCATGACCTGAATTGGGGTTGTAGCAAGGGTCAGACTGAGCTACAAACGGTTTATAGTTCATCTGCCATATTTTCTCCTGATATTATCGATGATGGGCTGATTGAGCAGCCCAACCGTTTACTGCAGAACCTTAATTGTGTCGGCTGTTCAAACATTAGAAAAGTTTTTATACCACCAGCGGCACGTTGTTTTCATCTGTCTTCGTTGAACCTTTCTTTATCTGCCAATTTAAAGGAAGTTGATGTTGCTTGTTTCAATCTGTGTTTTCTTAACTTAAGGTATTTCCCCACCTTCATAATGTAATAATTTTACAATTCTTATTCTTACTGATGGTTGGCTAACATTTTTACTTGATGTTATTTAGCAACTGCTGCTCTTTGGAAATACTAAGGCTGGAATGTCCCAGGTTGACTAGTCTATTTCTTCAGGTATGCATTTCTATCATATACTATAATGGTGGAAGGCTTCCCTCGAAGTTTGTGTTTCAATTGTGAGAAATTTTTAGTTCATATATTTTGATCTAATCATTTGAAAATCCTCTGTGGCGTACATTCCTATGGCTCCAATCTGCAGGGGAGCTGCATACGCATCTGCTCTGTATATCTAATGTGGTTTCTTGATTTTGGGCTTTGTCAGGCATGCAACATTGATGAAGATGCAGTTGAAGTTGCTGTATCGCGGTGCAGTATGCTAGAAACGCTTGATGTCCGCTTTTGTCCAAAGGTGAGTGCTGCAATATAAAGCATATTTGATGACTGAAACCTTTTTGGAGGCATCAATTCCATACTAATTACGATTTTCATCTGCTGGAACTGCCAGATCTCTTCAATGAGCATGGGGAGGTTACGTGTGGCCTGCCCAAGTCTGAAGCGTATCTTTAGCAGCCTCTCCCCTGCATGATGTGATCAAGAGTTTTGTTGCCCAAGTCTGAAGTGCATCTTTATCAGCTTCTCTCCTGCATAATGCGATTAATAGTTTTGTTTCATTTTCAGCAGAGCATCGACCCAATTTTCAGCAGAGAATGGGAGCTAGCTTTTTGTTATATACTCGCGTTTCTACTTATGTATTGTAAATAGTTTATGTTTTGCTGTAGTGCTTGTTTGGTTATATAGGTGTCCGTATTTGACCGCGTAGGCGATACAATAAGTTGTACCAATTTATTACTACTTGTTCATCAGTTATTGAACTTGTGTATATCCTTGAAGGCTGGAAGCAAAAATTCGGAGTGCACAAAACATCCAGCCAAGGAGAAGTAAGGAAAAGCTATATTTATATGTTGTGGATGATCTAACTGAGAACAATGAGACAGGAATTATTCAGATTGTTGTGTATAAATATTACAATTTGCTTCCAATAGTAACAATGTGACTGACAGTAGCAAGTAGAGGAGTAGCTGTAATGTTATGAACATCATAGTATTGATTGCAATTGCTTGATTTCTGGGTCTGAGGTGGTGTCGGTTTCCTCTTCCTCGGGAGTTCTGTAGGCGTCTGCTATGGACTTACTTTTGTCTAGCACATCAGGAGGCACTGTTTGGAGGAGGCTGTAAAGAACGAACTACCTTAAAATTTGCTGTTCTTAATGCATAGTTGTATCCAAGAAAACTGATAAATATGCAAAGCATTACCTGTCCAATGCATTGATGGCAACATCTATCTTTGCCTTCATACGCGTGACAGAGGCTTCGGGATCATTTCTTGATGCACGCAGGAATAGGGAATCAAGGTCCTCCAATGCCCTTCAAAAATAGGAAATTTGGTCTAAGAAGTTTGTATTAAATTAGTTTTTGAATAGTAACTACATTGTCCTTATGGTGTCTACTATGTTCCACAAACATCAACTGCAATTTTGTTTTGCCAAAGAATGCACTAGTCCGGTAATTAACTTGGCATACCAATCCCACTAACTCACTGAATTGGAAAATAAGCCTACATTGTCCTGGGTTTCCTGGTAGTCTTGCATATACATCCTCTAGGAAGTAACAATAGTACCTGAGACATCTATCAACATCGAAAGAAGCAGTTGTACCCTCACCGGCGTCTGAAGCATACTGTGCAACCTAAGGTTATGAACAAAATTTCCACAGTTATTAGCAAACAATTAACACCAAAACTGCCATAAAGAGAGCATATAAAGTGACTTCGGACGGATAAAAAAAAAATACTTTCTCCGTTCCAAAATGAGTGTTTGTTTCTATTTTGATAAAAATTGAGAAGTTAGTTAGTGTTGTATATTTACTCGTATATCCTTATGACCATGTGTTGTAACAAACTTAAGTGATACTAACATATCATAGGGATATTATTGGCAATTCATGTATATCTAACTTCCTACAAAAAAAAAAAAAAAAACTCATTTTGAGACAAAAATTTAGCAGAAATATTACTCATATTGGGATGGAGGGAGTATAAGTAATGTTTAGGATATTTTATACTTCTTTTGTCCCAAAATAAGTGTCATGTGTCATTTCCATTTTTGTCCCAAAATGAGTCTCGTTTTCTTTCTAGGATGTTACGTATGCATGAATTACCAACAATGTCCTTATAATAAGTTGATTAGTATCTCTTAAGTTTGTCACAACAAGTGTATGGGGGACAAAAGAGGTTATATACAACACTAACTAACTTCTCCTTAATTTATAATTAAATAAAAGGCAATACACTTATTTTGGTAAGGAGGGAGTATAATATAATCCTTAAAAAAAGACAGTTTTCAGATCAGCAACTATACATGGTATACAAAGTTACTAAATAAACTCTCCATAATTCTCATACTAGTCATAATCGCAGTCAGAGAAACTATTCATATTGGTACATCATATTAATATTATGTGTAGTGACTGGTGATTCAGAAAAACTACTACTTTGTGGGAGCCTCCATCCAGTTTATACTGCCCAGTCTTCAATAAATCTAAAATGGTTGATGTATGACAGCAGGTGAATCTTATTATACTTGCCATTTCAATCCAACAAGTGCATTCTAAGTATATGCAGAATCAGTGATTAATCATATCTTCTGTTCAAGACTTCAATCTAATCAAATCAAATCTTGTGACATAAATCCCAACTTACTGCCCGGATGTTTACACGAAGTGATGCTGCAGGGCCAGAACGTAGTAAATTGCGGCAACTAGCGTATTGAGGTTGATCAGCGTCCAGAGTTTTCTCTGCAGCAGTTTCAAGATGGTATTAGAATTATGATGCCACCTATTGACAATATGCTACAAAACCCGCATGTTATGAGCTATAAAGTATAAATCATTGCAGTTATTTTGAGATTTTTTAAATTTTTTTGCTGTTCTAAATGTACACATAACAGATAAGAGGAAAGCCCTACACCTACAGTGTAAAAAGGTTATGGTAATGAATGGCATAGTACTGTAGACTGAAGAGAGAAACTTTTCTGCATCGTTCAACCAAACAATGAGCATCAATGAGATTCTAATTGACACAAAAGCACAAGAACTTTAATGCTGCATAAGCATACCTAATAATTAGATGAGGAAATTCATTTCTAAACTAGGGGTGAACTCAGAACCTGATGTTTTACTACCAAGATGGAAGCAATTTAAACAATTTGAAAGAGAAAGAAACTGTAAAGTGACACGATCGACAATATCTACAGCTTAAAGGGGAACACGTAAAAATGTTTCCCACTACTCATTTCTGTAATTAGCTTCCAGAGCAGTATGAGAAGTAACCTATTTGCACTTGTATTTCCATATATAAACCATCATCGCGCATCAGAGAAGAAATACTACAAGAAAGTTATGGGTCAAACAGAACACGACATATTTGACATCAATCCCAGCTCCCAGCAGATATGTGAATCATCAAGGAATCAAGATATAATCCGGAAGAAAATGTTAATTCATTACCTAAGTCCTTGATCTGTAGCTGAGTCAATATGACAGCAGGAATATAAACCTCTAGTGGATCAAGCTTTTTCCTGTTAATAATACATAGTAATAAATAAAAAAATAAGTGCTAATACAGTCTTGAAGCACACAACTATGGCCCAAGAACCCAAGATCAATCCCAAAGCCAACCATATTCAGTTCAATGTTTTACCAAAATTCAAAATGAAAAAATTAAGAACAAATTTTCTCTAGAGCTCTTGAGACTTGTGCTGTTCAGAAGGACTACCCTTTTTATTAAGAATAAAGAGAGGAGATATTGTTTCAAAGTAAAAACTTCATTAATTTCAATTATCTGGCAAGTAGAAAAAGAAAAGACTATTCGGCATCACTGAGAGGGTCGAATCTGCAATCCACATTCATATGCCGACAACTTAATAATTTAAAACTGGGTGTTTGTTTCTAGGGATTTGACCAAGTTCTCTTCTATGGTGGTGATTGTATGCCTTATTTCAAATCCAGAATATCTGAAACTTTTTGTCACTGGTATCATGATGAACTGTCCTCCATGCTTTCTCAAAAAAAAAAAAAAAAAAAAAACTGTCCTCCATGCAAAAGTTTCAATGAACAAATTGGGCAGCCACAATACATACTACTGGCAGTAGAAAATGAAGCTTCTAGTAAGAAGAAACGAAACGGTTGCTAATGTACATGAATGGAATGTAAGCCAACGAACAGGGGAGTCATAGTTGTTCATGAACAATTTCAACAAGCTTGAGTAATAAGGGCACTTCTCAAGAGTTAAGAGTAATTAATAACATTGGAGCTTAATACATAAATTAATCTCCAGTGTTTATACCCATAATTAAATGAAAAATGCTTCTATCAGACCAAAACCCATTATTATTACCTCTTCATATAGTTATCGAGCGCACTACCTGCAATAACATCTGCAAAAAGAGCACAGAAAGAATGTTGATTGCCAAGAAAATGTGGGAACAAGGACCCAACTAAATAATGATTTCCACTCAACAAATCCCAGTTCAGTTGGTCCCATGCGAACATTTGTGTTTGTTGCGGAACACAACTACATAGGAACAATTGACAATTAGCTTTAGGATATTCTTTTTCATTCCATTCCTTACTTAGCATGATTAGCTAACAGAAACTGTAGACGGCGCCAAGGTCTCCATCACTCACATTGCACAGTGTGTAATTTAACATACTTATCAGTAACCAAGACTTTGATTGGTTAATTGTCCTGTCTAAGCTCTAAAGTCTAAAGTGAATTTTGTGGAAGAGATATAATTATTGAACTTATAAATGAAGGATCATCTAAGGACCACTTCACATTGCTTCAAAACGAAGATAAGCAAGCTCGGAATTGTTTTGGTGTACTCTCCTTAGCTCAATGCACATGTTAGTCTCTTAATGGAGTGTTGATTTGCTAAGAAAATAAAATGAACAATTAGATATCTTTTCCACAATTGAGAACTCAAATTTGAGCACTCCAATTCCATATACAACTAAGCTCAATTGTAGCAACTGACCTGAGCTAAACTCAACTACACATAGGCTATAGCCACATTAAACACAAACATAGATTGAAAAAATGGAACTGAAAAGCGCTGATTCCATTTTCTTTCCATACAGTTTCTCGGGAAACAAACAGAGGGTTGGAAATATAAAAGTAGAGAGTATGGAGAAGAGACGTACGGTTAGGGAGAGCGATAAAGTGAGAGAGGACGAGAGAAATGGTGACCAATCGCCTGCTCTGCCGCCATTCTTGGGGGCGCAATGCGCACCTCACCGGCGCAGAATACCGTTTGGGTCTAGAGGAGGAGGTCTGATTTGGGGACGGAGAAGAAGGAAAACGAGGGAGGAAGGTCGAGGAGGTGAAAGAGACGGCGCTAACGTGCGCAGGGGTGGGATGTGTATGAGCGGCCATGACGACAACAATAACAACCGAACATCAGAGTCAGACCCGTTTCTCTCTCCTTTTTCTCTCCCTCTAGTCTTATCCGCATTTCTGTCTAATTACCGAATTACCCTCATATTTATATCACACTGTAATTTAGTTTAGGGATAATTGCATATAGGCAGAAAGTTATGTAGAAAATTTAATACAGTATATTTTTTTGTATTATTTTTTAAAATGTGAGTTTTCGACGAGATTTAAAAAATAATAATAACAAACAAATTCAAAGTTTTGTCGATAGATAATGTATTCTTGAATTTTTCAGGGGTGTTTTCGTATTTTTATTATATATTTTGAATTATTTTCATAATTTTTAAAAATTATGCCAAATTCTAAATATATATTTTTATTAATTCAAAACTATTGCTTCAAAACCTGCTAAAAAATTATTGAGTGCATTCTACACATATCGAGAAATTTTAGAATTATTTTTGCAATATTGAAAAATACAATAAGAAAAACTAGTTTTTCAAATGTAATACAATTCAACAGAAAAATAAACAAAATATATCAAAAATGTCCTTTGAAATTCTATAATGCATCTTTTACTTATCGATTTATTTTTGTGAATAATTTATGGAAATTTCTAAGAAAATAAAAAATCTTCAAAACTTAACATCATTAGTAATGATACAACTTATATAAACATTTTGTAACTGTGTGGAACGGTCTAACACACTTATGATTATGTGTATAACATAAAATCTTAGATATAATTATCTACAGTTATCTATAACATTATAAATTTTGTTAAGAGTGTTCAGAAAAACATACTAATAGTCTTATACTCTTTTTCTAAGGAGTGTTTAGAGTAAATAAATAAAATTAATTACTAAACACAAAGGCTGAATATGGTAGATAACTTACCTCTATTGAGATATTAATATTTTATCCAAAAATGTTGAATGCTACTATTTTAGATCCAGTACATTTAATGCAGATCAGATTGGTTTAGTGAAAACGGGCCGGGTCGGGTTAAGATTGGTTGCGTTAAAGTCGGCGGAGGCGACTTTGTACTGCACCGACTCTTGAACATTTGTTGGATTGGATCATTTCTGCAATATCCGAGAAACTCCAGCAATGGAGGTCGCTCTGTGCTTCTTTTTTACTTCTCTCCTCTTTGCCTCTGCTTCCGCTCAAGTTCCAAGTAAGTTCCGTACATTGTTTTCGACTTCAAATTGATTTATTGAAGCTTCATTTCAGTGAAGTGAACGTTTGTGAACAATGCATTCCTTAGCTGTTGCTGGTGCTTGATCTGTATGAGAAGTTTCCGAATCTGGATGCTTACTTGTGCCGACTGATTCTAAATGTTTCTGCTGTTTCTGTTCAAATAATCTGGTGCATTGTCGATTTCGCTTACTATTTTGTGCATTCAAACTGATTTTGTATATGTGTTTGAAATAATTGTTTGTTTAGCTATTTTTGGAATTAGATCTCTCGATTAGGACCATAATGGTGAAAAAAGTTATGAGGTAGGACTTTTGGATGTATGATATTTGGGGTCAAGAAAATATAAATAGTTTACTGAGGTAGGAATTTAATGGAGAACTTTAGTTTTGAGCTATTTGTATTTGAAGATAATCGCACTGCATTTTATAATTATTGACGTAATTATTTGTATGGAAGGTATATTTGGAACCTTTGTACCTGTCCATCTTCTTCTCTTGAGCTTGGTAACAGTGTCCATTGTGTTTTGTGTTTAGGCTTGTTCATGATATTGAAGCTTAAATTGAAATTCTGGTAAAAATTGAAGATTACCTTTATTTAAGGTACTTATGGACAACCTTAGACTGGTGCTAGCAATGGCACAAATATTTAATTTGGCCCTTGAATATTATAGTGTTTTACTCGCAGGCACACACCTCTTTAGAACAGGATATAATAAAAGCATAAAATGCAGGCAATGACATTGGAAGTTCCAAGGGTTTGGTAAATAAAATTATGAGCAATTGCATTTACGCTAAAAGTGCTACTTCCACCTAAATAATGTTGTCTATAAACCTTAAGTTGTCCCAAACTTAATGATTAATTGCATTAGCGTGATCAGAATTTCTTATAAATAATTGATTGTTCGATCTGTAAAATACAGGAGGAAATAATTGACTATGGGATGTATTTAGAAATGCGAGTATCACACTAGCACTCTGATTCAGTTTCTTATTTTGATGAATACAAGATGAAATAAACTAAGGCAAATCCAGTAGTATGTTGTTTTTCTTCAAACACTATGCAGCATTCTATTGAGAAAGTATAAAGAAAAAGAGTCTGAGAAAGAATAAGGGTTAGGCACTTTTTGAGTTTCCGAGGGGCTTTATTTTGTTCTTATGAATTACTCCATTTTGATTTCTCTATGAATCAGCCTTGCACTTGTGCAATTCTGCTTCATGCATTGACCATTTGTACTATTTTTTATGCATTAAAGAGAAAAATAACAAAGACGCACTGTCTAGACCTGGCCAAGCATACCTTTGGAAGTTTCCATATAAATCCCTACTGTGTAAGATATAGTGGACTTGAGGGTGGGAGCACAAATGCATGTATATCAGACATGGATGTGATAATGTGACAATTTCCAATAATTTCTACCTACCCATTAAAGACAAGTTACTGGTGTTTTGCTCAGACCATAGGTCAAAATCAGGATATCATATTGAGGGAAAGTAACAACCAGTTGAAAATTAGAAAGTGTACTTGTTATTTGTTAGAACAATTCCCCCGAATATTTTTAATGGCATTATCCTTAATTAGCTAACATCAACTGCAGGAAGGTTTTTGGGTGATCTCGTGTCACTTAAAAGTTGTAATAGAAAAAACATAACAGTAATAGATAACTGGATCGAACAGCAAGATATAGCTCTGGGAATTGCAGGGGATGTTTTGCAATGCGAATCAAGAGCTCTCTTGAATTTTTATTTCACTTAAATGTAAGGAGGAAATTGCCAGTTAGGGTGCTCTCCAAAGAAGAGAGTGTGATGAACTAGTTGATCACTTGATTTTACTCTTTTGTACATTTTATTTGCTTCAACAACTTATTAATGTAATAATGTTAGTTAATACCATTAAACAATTTCTGGACCACTAATTCTACATTTCTGCACATGCGTGTACACAGATGTGTCAGCACGAACATTAGATATTATATTACATTGTTAAATCCCGAGCATACTCGTTTATTTATTTGGTTTAATCTACCTGTAGTTCGATTTTTTCCCGTAGGAATAACTTTCATTTTTTTTTGTCTGCTCCTCTCTCCTTGGACCTGTCTTTGCTCAAACACTTTTCTTAATGAAAAAATCATTTCAATGTGCAACTTATGTTTTTTAAGTTTAGTTATAGTTACTTTCTCTCTCCACTAGGTTGAGCACTTGAGCTATTGTGATGTCTATGTTCAACTCACTTTTGCTTCCCCGGCTCTGCTGTGCTCAGTTTGTTAAGAAAGTAAAGCATGTTTGTCACTGTGCTCCTACTTAGTCTTGTTATTATGATTTGAAATCCTTGCTGTTTATTTATCGTCTTAATTTCATTCACTTGTTATTAGTATTTTTGGTATTTTATGACTGGTTTGTACGCAATCTGATTATTTCATTTACAATTTTCTGATTCGAATTGTTGTAGAAAATGTAACGGCTAACCCCGCCGATGAGCTGATAGCTGTGCTGAATGCTAATAGAACCGCACATAAGTCATCGACCCTTTATGACAACCCAGGCTTGGCATGCATTGCATTACAGTACATAAAAGCATACCAAGGCAAGTGTAATGATGTTGGAGGACCTGATGCAAAGAAACCCGCTGATTCTGAATTTGCTGAAACCTTTGCGCCAACCTGTGGAATTGAGGTCTCAACTCTCTCGCAAATCACTGGTCGCTTACTTGGCTGCCAGTCCAAGTATGTCCATGCTTCGGAAGCATTCTCAGATGTCCTGATGAGAAGTAACAAGAGTTTGGATGTTCTGTACAACAAGAACCATACAGAAGCTGGGGCTGCCGTGGTTGGCACTGATGGCGGGTCGCCATATTTCTGGTGTGTATTGTTCAGCAACGGCAAGACTAATAGCAGCTTCGCCTTTGAAGGGGGTGTGGCCAAGACGACAAGACCTGGCTGCTTCAGTGGCGCCAACGACGTCTGCAGTGGCGCTGCTGACTGGTCTTTCAGTGGTCATGTATGGCCATATGCTACCACTGCGTTGATTGCTTTATCGTACGCTCTCGGGCTATGATCATGCTCGTAAAAAAACTATATTGGCTGTGTAATTTGTTGTTTCTTTATCATTTGTTGTTGAGTGACAATGGGGTAAAAATTTGTGCAATTCAATTTTTGTATCCATGGGATAAATTCTTACACTACAGTGTTTGAGAATTGTTATCATCTACTGTATAATTTTCTTGGTTGGTTTTGTTTTGTAAGTGGAGGATGCAACAAAGGTATACCATAAAATTAACCGCCAACAATTTCAAATGTTCAATGTAATTACAATCCAGTGCAACCCAAGAGCAATGATTAGACGTAGAATTAGAGCAATGATTAGACGTAGAATTAGAGGTCCTCACAATGGAATGAGCCACTACATTCGCATATTGTTTAACGGAAAAAACAACACGCTCTCGAACTCTTTAATCAAACTCCTTAACTTATATTTGTATTTACTCATACAATGTTATACTATCATCAATTGAAGATTATGATAAATTGAAGTCATATTTTCATATAGTATTTGCATGGACATTTTTATGGTAAATTGTTTTGTGTTTCATCGTATTGTTAAACGTTGATAATATAGATCTCAATTTAAAAAAAAAAACTATTTTTTAAAATAAAATTTTAACGTATATGCTCAATACTAAATCTCAATTCTCAAACTCAATGGCGGAGGCAAGGGGCGGCTATGGTGGGCCGCAATCCATGCCAACCTTTAAGTTATTTGATATGAGTAATGTTATATGTCTCAAAATTTGTACAAAAATACTTGTACAAAATAATGTGTCAAACAATGAGAGATGACATATCATTTAATTCATTGATGAGTTGGCACGCCACATGTACATCATGTCTTATAAATCGAACGTTCCGCGACAGAAATTCATGGGAGGGTGGTAATATCATATATGTCGGATTTTTATTATTTAAATACAAAAATATGAAATAAATCATGCCACGTAAACCGCCACGTCATTGTATACAAAATTTTTTTTTGTAGAAAGTTTGGAACAAATATCATTTTTCATTTGATATATATAGTAATACTTCCAAAATAATTATGTAATGTTTCTTGGTTGAATGGTTAAAGTGTCTCCCCTTATCCGCTATGTTTCTGGTTGCCCATAGTGAAACACAATCCCTAATATCAGTGAAACCCAAAGCCCAGTTCATGCCATTGTGAAGCCCAAACTTGTACATTAAAAAAAACATCTCATTTTATTTTTTTATTAAGAGGTAATTACTGATGGGCCCCATGTGCTTAACATGTTTTTCAACTAGCACCCCTAAGGTTTATCGGTGAACTT
>JAYMTF010001673.1:0-21942 GCA_036897485.1 Pelargonium nanum | reverse complement strand
GACGGCGCCGTGAGATTTGGGCACAAACACGCTGGTCGGAGACGTGCGTGTTCGTCGGAGACGAGCGTCTGAGTCGCCGGAGGCCATTGCCGTTCACAACCATCACCGCCACGGCATCGCCAGCACCGTCGGAGATCGATGAGGCGAATCAGATCTGCTGAGTTGTCGCCGTGCGTGGCTGTGCTCGATTTGGGTTCTCGCCGGAGATCTTGAGCGGTGCTCGATCTGGGTTCACGCCGGAGATTTGGAGCCGGCGATTCGATGCCTGACATCTCTCCTGCTCACGGCGAGATGGCCGGAGCTTGATACGACGCCGGTTCTGGATCGTGTTTGGCCGAGATCTGCACATGGAGGAAGAAGATAGAGGCGGCGACGATGGCCGAGATCTGCACAGTCGTGGCCGGAGGCTGTTCGTTGCCAGAGCACGCCTGAGACCGGAAGACAGATCGGAGGACAAATCGGAGAAGAAGACATAGGGGTTTTCACTTTTTTTATTTATTTAATTGAAGTTAAGGGTTTGTTTGGTTGATAAAAAAATATCACTTAGGGGGTATTTTAGTCTTTTTACCTATTCATCTAACAGAGTTATAACAGAAAGTCGAAAATGAAAGCACAATGGGTTATGTGCAACTAAGTGAACCATTAGGTGTTTTTTGCTTTAAGTGATAACCCCATAGGGGTTATCTGCAATTTGCCCTAGAAAATATAAAAAACACAATTGCGTTTTGCTTAGCTGACCTATTCCGTTGAAATCCTTGTCCGGATCACTCAGTTTCGGAGGATTTCTTCTCCCTCCAAATCCTCTATATAAAGCTTCCAATCTCAAATCACAGGATCTGATACTTCTCTCACAGAAAATTGATCCACTTCACTCTCCTAAACCAGAACCGAAATGGGCATAGTGTTTTCTCGATTGTTCGCTTCTCTCTTCGGAAAAGAAGCTCGAATCCTCGTTCTCGGCCTCGACAATGCCGGGAAAACCACAATTCTATGTAACTCTCTCACTCTCTCACTCTGAGTACATATATTTTGTGAGTAATTTCAAATAATAAGGCTGCTATGATCACAGATCGGCTTCAAATGGGCGAGGTGGTTTCCACAATACCAAGTAGGTTTGTGCTTGATTTGCATTGTACCCTATATATCAATGAATTTGAGAACTAATCTCAGTTCCTTTTTTCTTTTCAGCTATTGGGTTTAATGTGGAAACTGTGCAGTACAACAACATAAAGTTTCAGGTCTGGGACTTAGGTGAGTTCTATTTGAAGATTTGACTCTGTTGTCATTAACTATTCAGTGGGATCAATTATGTTTTGCAGTCCACATTTTAGTAAAGAATGGGTTCTAGTCAAGTTTACTCTATATAAGCCCTTAAAAATGCCTAAATTAGGAGAATTAGTGTTTCTTTCTTGATTAGAATTGAAATTTTATGGTGAGATTTTTTTTTGAAAAAGATGGCATACTATTTGACTGGCCACATCTTGAAGCTGTTAAACTAAACATTTTAACAGAAACAACAAAATAGATTGAATTTAAACTTTTTATTCTTGCAATTCCCCACTTTTCATCAAGATACCACCCAAGTCCTCCCGGAAGTTTCCAAAGTCGGGGGCTTGGGATGTACCATGGCGTTCAAAGTTTTGTTTGCGAAAGAGAAACAAGATTTTTAAGCATTCTCAAAGCTCTCCTTAACATACTCTTTTGGAAACATTCCTTTCTATAGTTTACTTTTGCCTGCCTTTTATGCTGAATTTGTACTGTCTATCAGTTATCCCATTTAAATTCTATGCCTTGTGATGAATATGACTCCTTGCGAGTGCTGAGTCCTTCTCCAAGATGTAAGTTTGGATGTTTTCCTGAGTAAGCTTTCAGTTGTGAACTCTGGGAACATAAACCATTACAAGAAACCTATTATAACTTCCCTTCATAGGAACCAAACCTTTCACTTCTAACAAGTTTGAATTCACTGCCAGCGTAGAACTAAGCTACAAGTCCATTGGTTTGTATTTTAAAGTTCAAAATTTTAAATTTCCTCCCGTTTTGGTACAATTTATAGAGTTATTGTGTTTGCATATCACAACCTGATCATAGGTGTTGCATTAGGAGTGGATGATTGCATGAACCTTGCTTGGTTTGTTTATCTGGTTAATGTTTTATGCTAAGAGAGTTACAAATATTTCTTCTATATATGTATAAAATATATATAGATTTTTATATTTCTTGCAGTCTTTATTTCCTTCTTCTGTTTTTATTGGTTATAATTTATGTATGGTTTCCTTAAACAGGTGGACAGACAAGTATCAGGTAACTCTGTTTCTTTGATCTTTTTATATGTCTTCTTCTATTATTAGTTGCTGTTATTGCCCTCAATAGAAGCCCAACTAATATTAATAACTTCAAATGTAATCTTGATATTCTGATGAAATATCTTGCAATGTCAAGTTGATGAGGTTTCCTATGGAACACATAAGTACATTCTTCTGATGTTGAACTATTTTTGAGATCGAAAACTTGAGATCGAAAACTTCTAGGTTACATTTTGTAGCTGTAGATGTTACATCAATATATGTCATATTGTAGCAGAAATTACTTTTCTATTCTATGTTTTTGGCATTTAGTTCTTATGTTTTATGAGATTTTATTTGGTTATCTCCTTTTCATTTTTGTTCTCAGTTCTAGGTCATTTGGTTTAAGCAAACCTCTGAGCAGCTAAGTGAATGTGTTATTTGACTTTCAAAGCATAATTTAATTAGGTTTCTACCCTTCTCACTTAATCTCATTGGGTAAATATATGTGTTTTTCCCAGGCCATATTGGAGATGCTATTATGAAAATACTCAAGCTATAATTTATGTTGTTGATTCAAGTGACACAGATAGAATTGCTATTGCCAAAGAAGAATTTCATGCAATTTTGGAGGTATCGCCGTGAAGTATTTAAATGTTGTTGAAGTAAAAGATTTTCTTTCTTTTAGGTAGTATGTTGCGAAGTCATCAAGTTTTAGCTACCTATCTAATGTATTTGTTGATAATTATTAACAAAAAGATTTTCTCTCTTGTAGTATGTTGCAAAGTCTTCAAATTTTAGCTACCTATCTAATGTATTTGTTGATAATTATTAACAAATTTTGTTGTATAGAATGATCTGGTTTTGGTCTTCTGCACTCAATCATCCTCGCAGATATGAAAAGAAAATTATATATACACTCTTAAAATGCTTTGGTTACTGCTACATAGGTTTTGACATGATTGTTGTAGTTGATATGGGTCTGTATAGCGTATTACATTCATTGTTTATTGTGAGGTTATGAAGAAGTGTGAATTACCTTCTGCAAGGTTTCAGTTTAGGCCTTCAACCATTTGGTGACTGATATTGTTTATGTTGTGCCTGGGATTTCTCGCTTCCAAAATTTGTTGCCTAACTCTTTTACTTTATCTTTAGCATCGTGTTATGTTGATGCCAATTAGCATTATGTTCCTTTTTTTTAATTGATTTAAAACATGTGGGAATAGAATCACATTTTGATGTGCCCCATATGAATAAATCTACCTTCAACTTTTTTCTTAAAGTTTTTTTCTTTTATTAGATAGCAGAATATAGGAAGATTTTTACTCTTATCATTTACCATGTAATGGATCTGTCCATTTATGGAAATTATCATTTCTTCAATTGGTTGTGATCTGGACTGTTAGTTATCTGTCCTTGCATTAATTAGACTTTTGACCCTGTTGGGCTTGATAATCATGTTAAGGTACTAATTTATGTCCTTGAACATTTCAATAGGAGGAAGAATTAAAAGGTGCAATTGTCCTCATTTTCGCGAACAAGCAGGTTAGTACCTGGATTCATGATTTTGTAATACTCATGTGTAAGCACACATTCACTTGTGTTCCTCTATCTATTAACTCATTCATGTACTGTCAAAGAGCCATCATTCTTGTATACAAGGGAGATCTGCACACTTTGCCAAGGATGATGCTGCAAATTTGTGTTGAACTTTTGATTTTTGATTTTTTTGATGTTTAATTCCTCATTGACAAGCACAGGATCTTCCTGGTGCACTAGACGAAATTTGTGTTAAACTTTTGATTTGTGATTTTTCTGATTTTTAATTCATTGACATGAACAGGATCTTCCTGGTGCACTAGACGATGCTGCTGTGACTGAGGCATTGGAGCTGCACAAGATAAAAAGCCGCCAATGGGCTATTTTCAAAGCTTGTGCCGTAAAGGGTGAAGGCCTCTTTGAGGGATTGGACTGGTAAGCATGACGTTATGAAATGTCAGAGATGTTGTGGTAGTTATTTGAAAACCTTTCACCTTGGCATCTCTGTATGCATGACCCCATGTAGATTGATAGAACCAGAGTAGGTAGTTAGGTTGGGATTATCCATTCGTACTTTTGATTGTTCATTAATGGTGATTTCTTTGTGCTCACCTATTTACCAATCACGAAGAATTCTTATTGTGTCCTATGATACAGTGAATCTATGAACACAAACCTTTGTTAGTGACAATAATATGCCAAAAGATTTTATGACATTTTCACATACTGCTATGCCTATAACTTTATGTACTTTCTATCAATATTTCATATAGCAGACATTTTTTTCTTTTTACATAGCATTTCCATCATTTATAAATAGGCTTGGTTATAGTTGTTCTGTCCTCGAACCGGAAAAGCCTTGTGCCAATCCAGTATCTTAACAATACCATCATATTTATGCATGCTCCTAACTTTCTGCTCGTTGAGTGATCCTCATATGTATATGTAACAGAAGCCTACCTTGTTATGCAGGTTGAGTAATACTCTTAAATCTTGAAGTGGCTCGTTTGTTGGGGGAAGAATCATGGCTAAGCTTTCCACCATATCTGGTATGCTTTGCTTGGGACATCTTCATTTTCATTGTTCTCCTAGGTAGTTTTGGCTGGTGGACATTATATCAATGAAACTTCACTGGATTGTTATTCAAAAAAATTATGTTAATGTTATATATGCATTGCTTAATGCAAAGACATGAATGAATGGGTTGCAATAGCTTTGATAGGTATTCAAAAACCTAGCTAAACTCGAACTAGTTGGGTTGGGGACAAAACACAAGGGATTGGGATTTTTCCTGTTGGTGGCCTCTTTTTGAGACGGAAGAGTAAAGAAACTATATTAAAGAAATTCTTGATGTATTCGATTGATGGAAATGTTTTGGGATAGATTTGGCAAATAATTCCTCCCCTATTTATACAAATTGAAGGGTTGCAATTTATGGGAACTCTACATCACACCCTTTATATGAAGGGTTACAATTTATTTTTTAGTGAAAAATCATAACTCTTAGAATTAAAAGACACATGCCCTTTTATGACTAGGTACATGTCATTTCATGTACCCTTTAATTATTACATAGTTTAATTTTAATTTATTAACACATTAACCTTAACATTCTTCCCCCTTAATGTGTTGACACTAAGTGTGTCTTGTAATTGTTGAAATTTGTATCTTGGAAATGCTTTGATAAATCTGCGACTTGATTTTCTGATCGAGAAAAGTCTAGTTGTATTTTGCCTTCTTTAATTGCATCTCTAATAAAATGATGTTTGAGAGCGATGTGTCAAGTGCAAATATGATAAACGGGAATTTTTGCCATAGCAATAGTCGACTTATTGTCGCAATAAATTGAAGTTCCATCTTGTTATTTGTGTCCAAAGTCTGTTAGAATTCTTCGTAGCTAAAATGTATGTGAAGTGACTAGTGCTGCTGAGACATATTTTGCTACAGCTGATGATTGAGTAATTGTTTGTTGTTTTTTCGATAATCAAGAAAATACTCTGTTTCCAAATGAAAAACAATAACCAGATGTATTCTTCATGTCATCTAAGCAATCTGCAAAATCACTATCACTGTCACCAATTAGGTTAAGTGTATTATTTTTCTTATTGTTTAGGTTACAATTAATTTAATTTCCTTGAATGTATTGTAATACACGCTTCACTACAATGAGACGTATATGACTTGGACTATGCATAAACCTTGAAAGTAAGCTTGCAATAAACATGATATTCGACCTTGTCGCGGTGATATAAAGTAAATTTTCAATAATGTAGTTGTATATTGTAGCATCTGCATCTTTTCCGCTATTTTCTTTCTTCAATTCTCCCTCATTGTATAGAGTGTACAATTAGTATATCTTTGTCGTGACGTGTAAGGTTGGTTCACTCTTTCTCTTTACAAATCCACTTGAGTTGAAGTAGCTATCGATTTCGTTATACCATTTTCGGGGCGCTTGCTTCAACCCATATAGTGCTTTCTTAAGTTTATCGACATGGTTTTCTTTTTCTTAATGATAAAGCCTTGCGGTTGATCACCATATACTACTTTCAACTCTCCATTGAGAAATGCCGACTCTACGTCAAGTTGGTGAATATTTAACCTTTACTGGCAGCTAGTGCGATTAGAGCTTGTATGGTGTCCAAGCAAGCAACATGAGCGAACGTCTCTTCATAATATATTCCAGCTTGTTGAGAGTAGCCTTTCATAACAAGGGTTGCTTTATTTTGTTGAATTGACTCATTTGGATTGTTTTTTTTTACTTTACAGATTCATTTGACATCAATGACTTCTTTGTCTTTTGGCTTGTCAACAAGCTCCCATGTGTGATTCTTTCTCGATCACTTGAATTTCTTCATTCATTGTTTTTCTCCTTACTTTCTCTTTGAATGCTTCTTCAAAATTCTCTGGTTCAATTGAACAATAATTACATGTGGCATAAATGTCATTCAAAGACTTGTATCTTCATGAAGTTGAGCTAGGCGTTGAGGAATTTGAGTGATTTGAGTTTGAACTTGGTGGATTGTGTCTCGCTATTGAAGGTTCTGAATCTTCTTAAATGGTTGTGGGAGAATTGAAGGTTATTTGAAAAGCTTTCTCCTCTTTTTTATTTTCTTCCCAATTCCACGAAGCACTTTCTTTGACTTGAATATCTCGACTGACAATGACTTCATTTTTCTTCAAACTAAATAGTTTACAGCCTTTACTCGATGCATTGATCCCTACAAAAATACACATTTTAGACCGCTTCACTTTTGGAACTTGTGTGTAGCATATGCTTCAAAATATTTTAAGATGGTTGGCTAATGATTTTCGACCGCTCCATGCTTCAAACTAGATCTTATTCCAAACAATCTTTGTTGGGCATCGGTTGATGAGATAGATGGTTGTGTGTACCGCTTTATCCCAAAAGTTTTTTGGTAGTCGCTTCTCACGTAACATTGATTTTATCATCTCAACGATTGTTTGATTCTTCCTTTCCGATACGCCATTTTGTTGAGGTGTGTACCCAACTATGAGTTGCCTTTCTACTCCATCTTTTCAAAATTTGTAGAATTTCATGAAGTATATTCTTTACCTCTGTCACTTCTCAAGGTTTATGAAACAACCAGTTTGTTTTTCGATGATACTTTTGAACTTGTTGAAAACTGCAAATACTTCTTGTTTCTGTCTCATTAAATATGCCCAAGTCTTACAAGTAAAATCAATGATAAATTGGACAAATACCTAATTTGAGCATGAGATGGAGTGTCCATCAGATTGCACACGTCGGTGTGAACTAACCCCAATTATCCTTTTGCTCTCCACAAGACTCCTTTGGTAAATGATTGATAGTGTTGCTTCTCAAATGCACATTTTTCACATATGTCTTTCTTTTATTCAATGTATAATAGCTCATGCACCATTTTCAGGACTTTTGAGACTTCAGTAATTAACATAACCGAGTCTTCGATTCCATAGTGTTGAAACTTACTCATTCGTTGTCATTGTAGTACAGATGTACTGGAGCATTTTGATGTTGAGTGAGAAACACATGTTTACCATCTCAATCATAGTAAACACTTGAGACTTATCTATCTTATCATAAATTGTACAAATATTATTGTCAATTTCAAGTTTGTATCCATTCTCCAACAGTTAAGCCAAAGTAGACAGATTTTGATTCTACTATTTCTCGAATTCCAAGTTGAACTGGAGTAGTGATGTTTCTAGCGACTTTGGAAAAAATCTCTTTTATTGGTGACACGTGATTGTTGCATCCAATGTTGAGTAGCCATTTCTCGCATCCAATGCTGACTATGGTGGTGTGTGACATGCATAGAATGTTCCATGTCTCGTCACTATGAGATGTCTAATTTGCTTGTTGTAGATTTTGTGATCTGCAGTCTTTGGCGATGTGATCAAAATGAATACATTTGTTTCACTTTGATTTGCCATTGAACCAACAATTTTTTTTTCTACATGAATACTGTATCGATTGCAAATAGTTCAATATAAAGAAAAATTTGTTCTTCCTCTTCCTCCTGAGTTTCTTCCTTTACCACTTGAGTTTCCGCCCCCTCGAAATTTATTTGAAGTTTTATTTTCATATTGGCTTTAGTTACTAAAGTTAAATTTGGATTGAAAAACACCCTCTATTGATTTTTCAGGGTGTTTAAATAGTTTTTGCTCCAATGATTTTAGTGAAGTCATTAGCTCTTGAGCACTGGGGAGAGCAAGATTCTTGTTTCTAAGATAACAAAAACTATATGATCGAACTTTTCAGGGAGACAAATTAATAGCTCTGCATCTCCTTGATACTCACTTTGTCAAAAAAATTATGCTACCTTTACAAAGTCGGCTCTCGTGATTCTCAGGAAAATTGCTTTAGTGACGACTCTTTCAATCAATGAAAAAGTGCTTGCATCTTCTTTCCTTAATTGATCCATTTTCTTTTCATCTTTTCTCAGAGATATTTGCATTTGTTGGGGGTACTTTATATTCCTTCTCTACAAACTCCCATTGGTTGAGAGATTGAAAGATAAATTTCAATTTTACAAACCAAATTTAGGAACCATGTGATTTGATGAATTAACATTTGCCATGATTTTCTTGATTATGAGAACCGGAGCTCTAATACCAAGTGTTAGTCTTTTGTGACAAAAGAGTTTTTATCAAAGGAATTCTTGTTATGTTTGATTGATGGAAATGTTTTGGGATAAACTTGACAAATGATTCAACTTCTATTTATATACAAATTGAAGGGTTACAAATACGGGACACATCTGTACCGCATACCTTTTACTATTTATTTAATATATATTTTAAAGGTTATTTATGTCTTAGAACTTTTCAAAAAGTCCTGCATTTAGTTGGCGCAGAAAAACACTTCATTTTGACATTTAAGCAAAAATTTATGAATTTTAATCTTTCTATTATTTCATAATTTAATAATATAATATGCATTATTTGAAAAGAAAAAAAAATTAAACTCATAAATGTTCCTACCAAAAAAAATAAATAAATAAAATTATCTCAATCAACATCCAAACAAAGTTACATATTTTTGAAGTTTAAGTAGTCGATATAATAAACTAAAAAAATGAGAATGAGAATCTCATTTCATTCACTTTTGGTGGAAATCAAATTGCATATGGACAAAGGAACGAAAATCGAATTGAGTACTAATCCAAGTACCATGAATGAAAATCTCATTACCAATCTCATTGCCCACCAAAACAAAAAAATGCTAATCCACACTTCTAATAAATTTCCCAAGTAAATAGTAGAACGTGAAACAAATTGCCCGGCTTCAGCTATCATTATAAGTGCTTGTTTGGTAACACTTTTAAGAAGATAGAAGTGGCTTCAAACAACTTCTAAAAGCTATGATTGTTTGCTAACAAAAGCAAAGAGAAGTGCTTTTAAAAGAAAATTAATTTTTTGAAATGACTAAAATGTACATGATTATAAAAATAAAAAAATTCACTATAACTCATCAAGTAATGACATAGTTGGAATATGGATAATCCTCTCTCTACTTCTCATGTCAAAGCAAAAACAATTAGCTTCTTGCAACTTCATCATCGTGACACAAGTCATCCAAAAGCTACGTGAAAACAAATAATGTGTCTAACTTATGCCTTTGTCATTTGCTTATGTGGCACTATTTCATTTGATGTGTAAGAGCTTTTGGAGGTCAAGAAGTGTTACCAAACAAGGCCTAAGTCTCCAATAGGCATCTGATAATTTTACAATTTTTGCATGTTCATGTACAGCAGAATCTAAGTCTAGCTGCCAAGTGATTCTCAACAAAACATCATTGAAAACTTGATTTCCAAATTTCCTTGGAAGTGTATTACAGCAAGAGATCAATGAACTCTCTGCAAGAGCTAGAAAAGTGAAACCAGATTTACAACATATGAAATGGGAATTTAAAATCAGTCTTTACAGTTACAGATTCATGCATACACATATATTCTCTAGCTAAACTCAGCTACAATTCTAATCTAAGGGCTGGTCATATTTATATTTTGATACACATTTTGCAGCCTCACAAGTTTATGTTTCTATCCATACAGAGTCGGGTTTTCCTATGACTAACTAGGATACGAACCACTGCACTTTATTCTCCATCCAGTGTACGAGAAGTAAAACTTCAATAAAATCTAGGATACGATGCTTAAGAAGCAGAAACAGAGGTGCTAACCGAGGAACCGCCTCCTTGGTTGGTCATGAAACGTACGACAACACATGTAATGTTGTCCGCACTGCCTCTCTGATATGCCTCCGTCATAAGCTTCCGAGCCGCCTGCTCTGGGTCCTTTATCGGTTTCGTCATTTCAACAGCCTCCTAACAAAGCAAACCATCACACAAATCTATTATTTTAGAATTACTTGCTTCATCAATCCAATGTAGGTAAAACACTTTTTTCATCAGCAAGCGTACAAACACCGAGACTCGAACCTGAGACCTCGAGGGACCAAGTGAAATCAACCACTTGCCCGACCAAGTGTTTGTAAGCCAGATCTAATAAGAAACTGAAAAAATACGCTTTTTCTTTACATGTTTTGAGGACGAAACTCAAACCTCATTTGTGACAACATCCCACAGTCCATCGCTTGCCAGGATGAGAAATTCCAGGGAGCTATCAACTTTTTCCTCCTGCAATCCCCAAGGTAAAGATGTCAATGGCTCAGATAAACTAGCACCTGAAGATTATGAGTCGGGAAAAGTGCAGCAGCAAATGACATTCACAATGGATTAACCTCTAAGGAATTGATAGCATGGACCCACAATAACCACATCATCACTCTATTAACCCCTCGCCTATCATACTCATCCCTACAATGGATTAACCTTTAATAGGATAATAGCATGAGCCCACTCGCTTGCATAACTATAAAAAAACATATCATAAAATGAACGATCTTTAATGTCACTTACCGGTTAACAGCTATTACACTCTCACAATGGAACGAGGTTAATGCACAACTTTTAATGTCATTAGCCTTTTATAAACCCACCATAAGAGATTAATAGCATCAAAAGTCGTGCATAAAACTTATCCAATTATCCTTAGGGTATCCACAATGGTTCTAGTAGAGATTAATACCATTGGTATTTGTGCATTACCTTGTTAATAGCATTTTACTTGATAGTCACATGTCAATTTCTTCTATTTGTATGGTACTATGGTTTGACCTATAAAAGGTTAATAGATTTGGCCCACAATAACCACATCATCATTCCATTAACCCAATATCTATTAATGTTCATCTCCACGATAGATTAACTCTAAAAGGTTTGTAGAATAGACTCACACTGTCACACACATCACTTTAAAATTACAATACAAAACATAACATCCAATACTATTAAGAGGTTAATAACTATGAAATGGTAAATAGATATTAACCTCTCACAATGGGATGAGTATTATAAGATGGGTTAATGCACAACTTTTAATATTATCAACCTCTTATTGATCCACCATTGTGGATGCCCTAATAAAACATAGTGGGTTCACCATATTAACTTTCTAAAGCTCAAACCAATGTGGAGGGGAGTATGATCAAGGTAGGAGGATGATGTGTTCACAGTGGGTTCACCCTATTAACCTTCAAATCATTGTGGATGCCCTTACCCCATCGTGAGAGTGCAATCGTTATTAACCGATTAATAGTAATGAATTTTATGCATTTTATTGTTTTTAAAGCATTGTATGTGATTGTGTGCCCACTATATCAACTTTTGAGTGTCTTATCCATAGTGGAGACAAACATAGTAGAATAAGAGCATCCATAATAGATTAACCTTTAACAGGTTAATGGCATAGACTCATAATTAACACATCATCACATTAGAATGATTATACCCACAATGGATAAACCTCTAAAAGGTTAATAGCATGAACCCACTAACTTTTTCATCTAAAAAAACTCTTATAGTCTAATGTTAAGAAAAAAAATTCAATCCTCAATACTCCGTCAATATTCTTCTCATTTTTAGTACAATATAGTTGCTTTCATTCCACAAAATTAACCATAGCATTCCGTCCATATTCTTAAAACTTATATTTGATTTCTTTATAAATAATATATTTTTACTTCAATATTGATAATAATCAAATAAAAATAAAAATGAATAAAAGCAAAGTGATTTGGGGACATAATAGCTAGGTGATCTGGTGATAGCTAGTAGCTAAGAATAAACAATCGGAATAGGTAAAAGCATTGAATGGACTTCAACAAGAAGTGTTAATGGACAAATGTCAATTCGTACATATGCATTATCCGAATAATGATCACTAACCTCACACAATGGGTAAGTGGAGGTTAATGTACAATGTTTTTGGCTATTAACCCTTAGTTTATAATCACTTTGGATGCACTTCAAGGGATAATGGTGTGATGATGTAGAAATTGTGGAACCATACGAACCAAGGTGGATACACTTAGGACATGTACTTGCACACGACAATTATAAGTATGTAATACCTCGAGCAGAAATTGACAACCAAAATGTACTTGAGAATTGTAAGAGTGAAGGATAACAATAGCAAATACTTCACACACTATTGTTGGGTTACCCCATATCGATTGTGGAAGGGATTGGGTGTTGGTTTGTAAATGTGAGAGGGAGAGCCTTACCATGTGAGCGCATGAAAAGGGCCAAAGCACTCAACAAGTGGTATCAATACCCATGGTTACAACATCTCTACCCTATTCCTGGGAGGTTGTTGCTTCCCAACCTAGCCCGAAGCGTGAGGGGGAGATGTTGGGTATACCACACCGGTTGTAAGAGAGGCTACATGCTTAAGTTTATAAGTGTAAGGCGAAGTCTCACCGGCTCACCCTTTGAACTAGCCTTGGGATGAGAAAGCCCTCAACAACTACTTTATTTGAGCCGGTAAAGATGACACATATTAAGATAGTGCAAGCATATTGCTCACCCCAATTTTATGATATCTTAGTTTATGATCTCAAGCATATTGACACATATTTAGGCCTCTTTTCTCTTCCACATACCCATTAGAGAAAATTAAATCAGAACCATGCACTACAAGAGATTTTATATTGCTTTGAAATTATGTAATAGGATTCATGAACACCAAAACCTGAATTTCTGGATCAGCAACAACATATTGCTTCAAGAGCCTATCACCAAATGCACGAGAAACAGCAAGAACACCACCAACTCTCCAAGTTCCTACCAAGAAAAGATTTCAGCAATAAAAACATAAGACAATTTGTCATTGCAAAAGTTTAGAAACAAAACACTGATGTTGATTCGCACCAGCCCACATCACAAATCCACCGGCATCCTCGATCCGTTGCCGCTCATCAGTTTGATCTGGTTTGTGGTCTCGAGAAACAGCAATGGCTGAATGATATCACAACAATCATTTAAAGAGATATCTAGAAAGAACATTTGGATGATACTAAGGTAAATATCCATCTATTTCTCAAACGGCATATAAAAAACACCAACCAAACTCATTTTATATAAGACAAGCCATCATAAACATCTGGCAAAGAAGGCAATCAAGGTTCATATGCAATGCACGTCATTCAGAGTTTATTTATTTTATTTTTTTGAGTTAGCAACACAGTTATAACAGATTGTACAATATAGACAAAGCCATCTGAAAGCAGAGACAGACTACACATCCAAACCCTGTCAACCCTCTTTATACAATAACTAAAACGGAATGACATTGAATCGATGCCTACTATTCTTGGTTCTCTAAGCTCCAATATCTATGGTCAAACCCATGCTTTGCAGTAGCAATTCAGATGAAGCTTCACCAAAATTTTTGCCTTTTTTTTGGCATGATAACAGACTTAATTTGTCACATCCACAACGGCGCAAACAGCCTGTTGGAATATGCTGATTTCCCATGTATTATGGGATTTAATTATGTAGCAAATCACAAGATTTGATTATGCAGTAAATCAAGGGATTTGATTGTGTACCAAAGCATGTTGGGCCAAGCGGTTGATGCGCTTTGGATTTCCTTTGAAGTCTCAGGTTCGAGCCTCCTTGCCGACGGTATGGAGTGAGATTTATGGGTTTAAGAGAAGAGCTAACAACTAATAGGGTGACACCCCCACTAATCGAATCTTGTTATCTGTTTCCTATTATGTATCTTCCTTATACCCATTATAAATGATTCCTATGTACTTAACACATCAAGTTAGTGAGAACATATTTAGCCCTTTGGGAATCACGTATATCTTGTGTCCACTCTCTTCATTCCGCTTATCTCTACCCCATATCCCTTTAAATCTCCACACACCCTCTGCACCACTTAAATCTAAGTTCATGCAGTTGAAGTGAAGTTTAAATTCATCAGATTTAAAGTAAATAACATTATCCTCGACAGTTTGGATTAAACAGCCTAAGTTAGTTATCCTTCAGATAAGTATGTCAACAGGAACCTTTATTTTATTTTATATTTTTAATTCAAGTCCTCAAATCGTTGATACTAACCAAAACAAGGGAGGCACTTGGACAATCATTAAAATGGTGCACTAGAGAAATTCTTCAATGATTGCAAGATTCTGTCTATGTCAGAATCCTGCTATATATTCTTGATTCCCATATCTTACCCTGTCTCTTTTAAATTGAGATACAAAACTTGATATTATGAACTGCTTAACAAGGAAAAATTCTCAGTTACTCCTTACATTACTGACTTATATTCTTTAGTACCATCTAAGTATGCTAGACTTCTATTCTAAACCCCCTCATTGCCTTTATCGTAAACCAAGATCATTAAGCCACTTGTGCACATAATGTTTCGTAACTTCTATAACAGAACCAGCACCTCTGAATCTTACCAGTACCACCCCTGCAGATAACAGCTCTGGAGTCCCCAACATTTGCAACGAGTAACCGATCACCAACAAGGATGGCAGTAGAAGCAGTTGAACCAGCATCTCTATTCTGAGTATTTTCTGACTTCAGAAATTCTGAGTCTGTACGACTGTATGCATCAGCTGGTGGGGCACAAATAGTATTTTGAAAAACAAAACAAAATAGTTATTTCGTAGAGCAATCAATGTGCAGAATACTAGTAAAGAAACTACAAAGTTGCAGTTAAGAGTGACAAACCTATGGCTGATTTGGTGTCAGAAATAAACTTTGGATGGTTGATCAAATTACTGAAAAGGTTTTGTTTGACGTATTCAGCAGCTCGTGCGCCCCCATGACCTCAAATAACCATAAAAATGCAATTATCAGTATCATCAATTTTTCGAAGGCGTTCTTGTAAATACATGATGAAATCACCGCATAAGGTATTACTATTTGCACATATGGACGAAACCTATTGAGGAAGTTAGCCTCACTACAATACAACACTTACTGAACAAAATGAGAACATAGCCTTTTAACAAAAGAAAAAAAAAAGAAAAAAAAAAAGGAAGCAATAAACCATAGTTATAGTAAAATGCGCCAGTGGTTCAATCTTGAAACTGGTAGAACCCCCAGTTTTCTGGTTAGAGTGCCCACCCCGACGCATACATGTACAAGTATTTGTTTATTCGATGCCAATGGTTACAAGGAGAAATATGTTTTGAGTTATTAGAATATGTACAAATGCCTATTCAACAAATAAGAAAGTGGTGTTGCACTTAAGTGTAAAGTTAAGGTTACCCGGATTAAAAATTCTGTAATAACAAATTTTCTGAACTTTAAAACAGTAACACATTGAAAATGCCACATATGAAAGGGTAGGGAGAGACTTACCATCAAATACTCCAAACAGACCAACTACCTTTCCATCCACACCATCAATTCTCGTCTCATAGAAGTCTTCCATTGAAGATCTCTTCCCTGGTGAGCTTGCATATCCATAGCTGAACTTTCCATTCTGGCTGTAGCCAGATAAAAAACAGACTGTTATCAGACAAACCACAGCCAAACTTAATAGGATGATACAGAAAGAAACATTCACAGCCATCGTCTTTCTACGGGACATGCCAGAGAGGAACTTCTGAAAGTATAAATGTCTAAGATGGTCAAATCTCCAGAAGTTCTCTTAAGACTTAAGAAACGTTATTCGCAACAAGCTTGCAGGTCAACCTCTTATCTTATTGCAAGAACATATCCGTTCTTCAATCCAGGTTATCCCAACAAGAAAAACTATGCAATTAAGTGGTTGGATTATAAATTGCAGTAACAAAACCAACAAGCATAAGATTTAGTTAATGGGTACTGGATATGGTCATCAATTAGATTATGTGTCAAGATTTTCTATTATTAAGGGTCAAGACATTTATGCCACTTAAGGACTAAATTATTTTGCAACATTAGAATTTAGATAGAATTAGGGAACTTTCTCTTTGCTGCAGAATGCGTTATGCTTCGCCTGGGAGAGGCCTGAAATGTAAGGGAAAGATGCATTTATATTTACCCCTTGCTTTTGGAATCGTTCTTGAAAAACCTTTAAGTGGTTATCAAAAATCAATTTAGATAATTGTTTAGAGACTTTTCAATTTGGGGCTGGAATAGAAGGGAAAGGAAATAATTTTTTGGACAATTTCTTAACCATTATAAACCTTATTTTGAAACTATGTCCTCTCAAATATGCAAGGGTAAATTTGAAATTTATAAAGTTCAAATTCCTTTTACCCCATTCATTTAATGAAACTCCCAAACAGTTAAAAAAAAAAAAAAACTCCCAATCAGTTATAAAAAAAAAACGAAACTCCCAAACGAAATGAATCCAACCATGCATTCCCTTTGCTTCCCTTTCTCATTCTTTTAAGAACCATCCCTTCCATTCCCTCCCCCGTTCCTCTCCTATTTCCAACCAGAGTTAAAATTATACATTATGATGATAATCATAAGTTTTAAAACCACTGATCCTAAGAAAAGTTATGCAGGAAATTTATACTGTTTAATCATCTCAATAATTTTTTGAGATACTTGTTAGTCAGTTCAAAATGACTCTAATATAGACTTGTAAGTGTGCACGATGTAATGGTGCAACTACCTTGGTTGATAAAGTAGTCCAAAAAATATTATGGAGCTAAATAAGGCTCAGAGATGACATGCAAACAGTGTATCAATCATTATAGGAAACTTAAGAAGCCACGTAGCAAAGTAAGAGAATGATTGTTGTAATACCATCTATGCAGTAGGTTCTTGAAAAAAAATAGAAAGAAAAAAAAATAAGTAAAAATTGAGATTACTTTGCTGGTGTCTTGCAACTTCAAATACACACAAAGCTGGATTAAAAAATTTATGATCTGTCAATATATATGCCATACCAACACAACTAAGATGTCGACAAAATGCCATTTGTTATATTCCCTTTCTCTCTGTTTTTCTTTTTGGTTCACGACTAAAATAGTCATTTTCGCATTCATTAGCCTGACCATGGCTGTGTTGGCGTAGCCAAACACAACAAAATAAAGTTGGATCTTATGGAAGGAGAATAAAGTATATATATAATTAGTTATATTAATTAGGTTAAAATTGATGGGTGCATATCATGACTAAATCTTCTAAACATCATACGGCCAAAATAGAGACATACGACACACCAAAAAAATGGTCGTGAAATTGACCAATCAGTATATCAAGGGAATGTATGCAAAAACTTTCTTAAGTTGGCAGATGTTCAGTCAATCTCAACTCCTGACAATTCATAAGATAAGGCCAATCATTTGCCACCATTATCTTCCTTCCCTATATACAGTATATTGCTCTTTCCTTCCTCACATTTTTTGTACGTAGAGTTAACATCATTACATGCTAACCCAATCAAATCTATGTTAGAGTTAATCTCCAACAGAATAACCAAAATCAACAGAGGATTATTCTAGTGCCTAAAGCCTATCTAACAGAGTACTGAGTACATATAACACACTCCCCATAAATCACATCCCTAAACCCAAAACAAATATAAAAAATAAAAATAAATAAAACAAAGCCTTATAACAAAGTTTACCAAATGAGTAAATGACAAGACATGTAATAAATTCATGAGATTGCATAGCCAATTGCCTTTAAGAAACACATATATAACTATCATTTCATGATTGCGAGCTAAAATACCAAATCTAACACTACTCTTGGAATCGTTAGCTAATACAAATGCTGAGCGGCATGCAGGACAAATAATGATTAGTTAACTCACCATATTATGGACCACAACATCACACAAAACGTAAATTGAAGAAATAGCTGCAATCCAAACTCCAAAGGATTACCATTTCAAACATTAATAGATCTAGCAAAGAAATGAATGATAGAAAAACTAACCTGTGGCCGCCACCGGTGACAGGTCCATCATCTGCGTGAACCTGGCTTGAAGATGACAACACAGAATTGAGATAGCCCATATTATTTTGCTTTTGTTTATACAAATTATCACCTCTTACTCCTTTGACCAAAATAAATGAGAAACAACAATATTTCAGTTTATGTGTACAATACAAAATAGCCTATTCTAGAGCATGCCAAAAAATTATAAAAATTGTAAATAAAAAAACAATGACCTTGAACATTCATGGGATGATTTAAAATTCAGGAGTTGTCAAACAAAGCCTGCAAATAAACAAGTAAACAAACGATTAAAACTCTCAAATTCAATACACAAATTGAAACACCCAGAAAGCAAATATGCAGATCTCATAACTAAACTCACAGGCAAATTCAATGAACCCACATAAAAATTCTCTCTTTTGTTTATAAATACACACAAATAAATATTAAAATACAAATAAATGCAACAAATATAAAAAAAATGAATGAAATAAAAAACCCAGAAAAAAAAACGAACCAGAGCATGAAATTAACGAAAGAGAAATGAAATGGCATTAGAAAAATAAGGTGAAATGAAAAGAGAGACCTTTAAGGAAGCAAAGGACGTTTGAAGAGAGAAGTTAGAGAGAGAAAATGGATTTTTTTTAGTTTCTAGAGAGAGAAAGTGAGATTGTGTTTATTTTTTTACTCTCTTTTTTCCAGTTTGCTTTGTGCTTGTTAACGAAAGCAATGGAAAAAAAGTACTCTTAATTAAGAATTAAAAATAGAATTGAGTATAGAAATGATTATCTAAATTTTATTTTTTTGGTACAAGGTACAAAAATAATTTTTATTTTTAAATTGGTTAAATATTTTGAAAACAGAAATGGAGTAATTTGCTTATTCATGCTAAAATGGTGAACCGACTAGGTCAATTACATACCAAACTTGGAAGTCATCTAAAAGTGTGGATTTCCACACACGTGTAGCACATGCAGCTGAAGCTGCATGACCCTCCATGCAAGGGTGATGTAGGTTTGTAAATTTTCATTACTTTATAGTGGCAATCGGGTCAGGCCCCGATCGAGCCGAACGAGTCGGGCCAAAATGCGTATTTACTTTCGGCCTACTTCAATGTAGACTAACTTAAACGAGCCGCTCGTTAATTATGTCAAGTTTTAAAAAGAAACTTGCATTATTTTGGTACTCAAGAAGCTTTACAGTACTATCTGGGTCGAGAATTCACGGGTTCAGAATCAGAAATACAGGTCCAGCAGATTGCTCAAGGCTCTGCTCCTCCGTTTGAGACTTTTCAGAACTTGTTGCAGCAACAACATCAGCAAGAGCAATTTCAGCATCCCCCTCAAAGTCAGTGGGTGTTGTTGTTAATGCAACAAGTTCTGAAAAGTTTGAGGCAGAGCAGCAGAGTCTTGAGGAATCTGCCATTGCAAATTCTGAGTATGTTGAACCTGTACCTCCGAATTTTGAACACGTGGATTCTCGAACCCAGGTAGTGTTGTATTTTCTAGTTCTTGGCCACTTAAACGTGGTTGCTCCCCTTATGTTCCCCCCTCCCCCCAGTTGAGAGGTCCGTGTTGTTCGGATTCCTAATCGATGTTTGCCATTTCCATATTCCTGATGAACCTACCTTGTTGCTTTCTAACCTGAAAAGTACGCTTGTGTTCCTGATCAAAATCGACTAGTTCACCTCGGCGAGTCAGTGGCATACACTTACTAAACAACTTGAAACAACACAACTAAAAATAAAACTACAAAAGTAGATTAGTTCACAAAAAATCCGGCTATACCTATTTATCGAGTCTCTAGCAACGGCGCCAAAAACTTGACACACTCTCAACAAGTATACTGATGTCGCACAAATAATACGAGACTGTGAAGTCTGGATATCAATCTATTGGGACTCGATAGTTAACACGAGAATAATATATAATAATAACCTACACTAGTTGAGCAATAAAAAAATATGATGTTTGTTTTTATTATCCTAGGCACATGAAAGTAGGACTTTTTTTTTTATCAACAAGCAATACTTCGTATAAAAATCCAAAGGATTACAAAGTACAAGAGCGTCCCGCGCGGAAGGACTTAGAAATTGTTACAAATAATTGAAGAGCTGAGAGGAGTTGAAAGCCAACTCTCTAAGCTACATTGATGGCTAACCGATACATTCAAGGATGAGTGCCAAATTGAAAAAACATAGCATTGAATCTTCCGAACCGTGGATAGAGCATCTGGATGAGCTTGGTTGAAAACTGCCTCATTTCTCGCAAGCCAAATGAACCAAATAGTAATGATGAACGTAGCTTTCCATTGGGGGCAAGCTGCCTTTGAGAGTAAGGTAGATAGCCACTGACAAAGCAACAAATCAATAGAGGATGGCATGACAGATACAACACCCCACCAACGAAGAATGGAGGACGAAACAGATGTTGACCATGTGCATTTCAACAAAACATGGTTTGAGTCATCAAAGTGTTTGTGACACAAAGCACATATGCATTTCGAAATCGGAATTCGAACCCCTCTCTCTTCAAGGAATGAGCAAGTTGGTATGCTGCTCATGGCAGCGAGCCAAGCAAAAGATTGAATTTTGGCCGGTACCCGGGGCTGCCAAAGCATGCGAGTACAAGGTAAAAGTGATCTGCAGTTAGTTTTAGATAGAATGAAGTAGGCTTTCTTTGTAGTGTAGACTTTGTCGGGGTCGTGATGCCACAAAGGCCTATCATCCAAGTTCGTAGCGATGAGGACACCTTCGAGGCGAGACAACAAACTGATGTGTGAATCCTCTTCCCAAGCTCTAAGAAGTCGACGATAACTAAAATGCCAACAAGGATCAGAGTTCGAATCAAAGAAATGAGCAACCGATTTGTTCTTGAATTTACATAGTGAAAATAGTCTCGGGAAGAGCTCGGCAAGAGAGCGGTCAGTGACCCAACAATCCGACCAGAATTTGATAGAAGCTCCGTTACCTAACGACCATTTAATTCCATTTGATCCAAACAAATCTGCCATGGCCTCTGATTTACAAAGATGCATGATATCACGAAGAATAGGAGAAACATTTTTAGCACTAAATAACTGTAAATCCAAGGCCCTGCAATCCCAACCATACTTGTTGCATAAAAGCTGTTTCCAAAGCGAATTCTTTTCCGAAGCAAACCGCCACCACCACTTGGCGAGCAAGCACTCATTTGTCAGCGAAAGTAAACGGATGCCGAGACCACTGTTGCATTTGTTGTGCACTAATTTCGACCAACAAACTTTGTATATACTTGGGGTAATTACAGATAGCCCATATGTACTATGCACTAAAGACAACTAGCTACCCTAAACTATCATACTTTTCATCCAGCCCTTTTG
>JAYMTF010001672.1:0-21949 GCA_036897485.1 Pelargonium nanum | reverse complement strand
TTAACTTCAAGTCTCATGTTATATATATATATATATATATATATATATATATATATATTATCAGCAACGGGAAATCATACTCGAAGTAACAATGTTTCTCACACTCCAATGAGCGTCACCTTAAACCCCACCCCAAGAATCTCATCTCATACCGTCGACAAGGAGGCTGAAACTTGAGACCTCAGAAAGAATCCAAAGTACGCAACATGTCTTGGTGAATTCTGTGGTCTTGTGGGATATTTTAAGTGAGCAA
Organism: Pelargonium nanum; assembly: GCA_036897485.1. Lineage (NCBI taxonomy): Eukaryota > Viridiplantae > Streptophyta > Magnoliopsida > Geraniales > Geraniaceae > Pelargonium > Pelargonium nanum. The sequence continues at coordinate 21,696 of JAYMTF010001672.1, read as the reverse complement.
TAGTTTCCTTAAACGCAGAGGAAATTGATTTGAACGGGCGCAACCCCAAATTCGCTTAATTTTTTTATTTCGTACTAGGAAATTGTTTGACAACTTTTCTAAAAAAATCTTTGATGACTGGCAATATAATTTTTAAATTAACAAAATTTTAAACAAAGTTATATAATTAAAGAAAGTGTTTGCCACACCTATTGGTCTCACGTTTTTATTATAAAATGGTCTCAATCGTAAATCTAAATAATTTAAATGTCACGCGTTGTACGCACGCTAGAAAAAAATGACACGTCATCTCCATTTGATGACATCGTTACAAATTTAACTAATCCAAGACAAAGTAACAAAATTAGAAATCAAATTGAAACATTATGAATTGTTAGAATGAAAATTAAATTAAATATTTATTCTAAACAAAATGAATTGTTGATACTTTTAAATGATGAAATTTACTAATAAATGTAATAGAAGTTAAAAACTATAGAGTATCAGGCATCTCAGTCAAGAGATAAAGAAAACGGATCTGGGCGGAGCGCAAATTCATCGGAACGGGTATGGGTGTAAATAGCAGACGTGACATAATTTAATTGGCCATCATTTATTAACTGACTGAGAGTCTTTTTTCTCAAAACTATAAATAGAGGAGTAATGACTGTAAAAAGAATCATTTTTGCTTTCCTTCAATATCTACTGTCAAAATCGGTGTCCACCATAGTCAAACACACAAATCTACAGAAAGAGAGAAGAAAAAATCTACAGCAACGCCAACGACAGAGAAAAGTAAGAGACCGTGTCGCGCTGGCTTTGCTTGGCTGCGCTGGCTCTCTCTCTCTCTCTCCATCTTCTTCGTCTGTTTCTCCAATTATTTTTCAATTTTCATGCTTCAATTTGCTCTGAAACTTCAAATTCCTGTTTTCTCTTCTTAGATCCAGTCGATTTATACGTCTCGGCTGCTTCTCAAACCCTAATTTGGAAGCTGATCACTGATCTGATCTCGTTTTCTGCTTCAACTGAGGATCCGAGGCACAGCTTAGCATAGAGCTATGGCCGCTGTCAAGTCGTCTCGGTCGAGAGGCGCGCCGGTGAAGGAGAATGGCGTCCAGCTCGAGGAAGGTTTGAATGTGTTCAAGTCTGATAAATTCGACGCTGATACCTATATCAAGTCCAAATGCGCACTCAGCGAGAAGGTAGGATTCGCCTTTTCTTTTGCACTGTTGGTTTGGTTGCTCGAGAAACATGAGGAATTGGAGGTTTTAGCTGTTTGTTTTCGTTTTCCTGAATAGTGTACTCAAATTTCATGTACAATATAAATTATATAATGCATTTTGCTTACACGAGTCAATTTGTATTGTGTTTGAAATTATGTTTTCTCTGATAATCTAATGATTTTAAGGATTTTGCTTGTGTATATTTTGTGCAACGACTTTATTTCATTTATGTTTAGCTCGATATTATCTAGTAGTGCTTGTAGATTGGATATGCCTTAAAATGAACTCAAATTCGCCATTTCTTTTGCTCTGTTGGGTTGGTTGCTCGAAAAACATGAGGATTTGGAGGTTTTATCTGTTTTGCTTTTGTTTTCCTGAATAATGAACTCAAATTTCATGTATAATATAATGCATTTTGCTTACATGAGTCTATATTATGTTTGAAATGATGATTTCTTATATAATCTAATGATTTTGAGGATTTTACTTGTGTGCATTTTGGGAAATGACTTTTATTATATTGCGTTTTGCTTGATATGTTCTAGTAGTGTTGATAGAATCAACATGCCTTAAAATGAACTAAAGTCACCATTTCTTTTGCTCTGTTGATTCAGTTGCTCGAATAAACATGAAAAATTTGAGGTTTTAGCTGTTTGTTTTTAGTTTTTCTGAATAATGAGCTCAAATTTCATATATAATATAATGCCTTTGCTTACTCGAGCTGTATAATATAATGCATTTTTCTTACACAAGTCTATTTATATTAGGTTTCAAGTGATGTTTTCACTTTTCAAATGATTTTATTGTGTTTAGCTTGATATGATCTAGTAGTGTTTGTTGAATCAACATGCTTACATGCCATGAAATGAACTTTTCTTTGAGTATCATTGAAGGTGGAGGTAATGCTATCAGGAGTAATTTAGGTGATTGCAAATAACTGATAGTACCACTGAGCATGTCAGGTCTTCTCCATCATGTGGTGCTCTTCTGTTTGTCCTGATGCATTGAGTGTAGACTGTAGAAGCAACAATTTTCTTTAGCTCGTAAGCCTTTAACCATTTCTAATGTAAATATCTGTGGCTGTTTATAGGATATAAGGCAGTTATGCTCATATCTGTTGGATTTGAAGAGAGCTTCTGCCGAGGAAATGCGTAAAAGTGTATATGCTAATTATGCCGCTTTCATTCGGTGAGTTGTGTACTGGTTGTATGGCCGTAGCTGTAATACATAAAAATACTTTGTATATGCCAGAGCCAGTCTATTTTGAGCTGCTTATGATAGTAACACTATTAAAATATTGGTTTGTTTCTTATTGTTCTAACTTTAATCCATAGTTATAAGATGATAGGATAGTGATTATGGTGGAAGAGGCCATGAAACCTCTTACTTTTAATATATCGTATCGTATATTATTGAAACACCATCAATTGTATGTTTAAACATTTTTCTTATTCTCTTTTCTGAAAGGATACTGTCATTTATTTAAACACTGATCATTGGTTTCAAGTTTCAACACTATCATTTTGGATTCTAAGCCATCTGTGCCTCTTGATTACAGAACATCCAAAGAAATTTCAGATTTAGAGGGAGAGCTTTCATCCATGAGAAACCTGCTCTCTACTCAGGCAGGTTTGATACATGATTTGGCCAAAGGAGTTAATGTTGATTCTTCCTCTTTCAATGTTTCCGAAGATGCGGCTGTAAATGGTACACTAAATTCTGAAGATAGAGAACCCTTAGAATTGGAGGAATGGGTAGTAGAATTTCCTGATCTCCTAGATGTTTTGTTGGCTGAGAAGAGAGTGGACGAAGCTCTGGCAGCCCTTGATGAAGGAGAGCGAGTAGTTTCTGAATCAAAAGAAACGAAAGTATTGAACGCATCTGTTATTATGTCTTTACAGAGTGCTATTATTGAACGTCGGCAAAAGTTAGCTGATCAGCTTGCAGAAGCCGCTTGTCAACCATCTACACGTGGTGGTGAGCTTCGTGCTGCTATATCAGCTCTTAAGAAGCTTGGAGATGGTCCTCGTGCTCATAATTTGCTGCTTAATGCACACTTCCAAAGATATCAGTGTAGTATGCAAAGCCTGCGTCCATCAAGCACCTCTTATGGTGGAGCGTACACTGCTGCACTCTCACAAGTAGTGTTTTCGGCTATTGCTCAAGCTGCTACTGATTCTTTTGCTATTTTTGATAAAGAACCAGCTTACACTTCTGAGCTAGTGGTGTGGGCCACAAAGCAGACGGAGGCTTTTGCCTCTCTTGTCAAAAGACATGCTTTAGCATCATCAGCAGCTGCCGGAGGTCTAAGAGCTGCTGCAGAGTGTGTCCAAATAGCTTTAGGTCATTGTTCATTATTGGAGGCTCGTGGCTTGGCTCTTTGTCCCGTTCTCTTAAAACTTTTCAGGCCTAGTGTTGAACAAGCATTAGATGCTAATTTGAAACGAATAGAAGAGAGTACGGCTGCTCTGGCTGCTGCTGATGATTGGGTGCTTACATACCCTCAAGTGGGTACACGTCAATCCGGCAGGCCTTCTAGTACTTCCGTTGCTCTTACAACAGCATTTCAATACAAACTTTCCAGTAGTGCCCATCGATTTAATTTTATGGTCCAGGTAACATATCTTTTCCTAGCATCTTCTACTTTTAAGGACATGTGCCGTATGTGTTCAGAGTTCTGTGTGTGTTGTGTGTTATGTTCAGAATTAAGGTCGAGCGCACCTGATTATCAGTTTATCACTTGCTTTCTCTTCTGTATAATGCATTCTGCTCCCTTCTATTGAAGCTTATTTTCGAATTGATTGTATGTCTTCTTTTCAATGATCTTTATTCTGAAAAAGAAGTCGATACTGGTGATTAAATACTTCGATTCATTTTTATCTATATACATGATTTTGTAGGATTTCTTTGAGGATGTTGGACCACTCTTAAGTATGCAATTGGGAGGTCAAACACTGGAAGGTTTATTCCAGGTGTTTGGCTCGTATGTCAACTTGCTAATAAAAGCATTACCCGGTTCAATGGAAGAAGAAGCAGATTTTGAAGGCTCTACAAATAAAATTGTCCGAATGGCTGAAACTGAAGAGCAGCAGATTGCATTATTAGCAAATGCATCATTGTTAGCAGATGAACTACTTCCACGTGCCGCTATGAAACTTTCTCCAGTGACTCAAGCTAATTACAAGGATGATCTCCGTAGAAGACCATTAGATAGACAAAATCGTCAACCTGAACAAAGAGAATGGAAGAGGCGACTTGTCAGCTCAGTTGACAGGCTAAAAGATACCTTCTGTCGACAACATGCTCTAGATCTCATTTTCACTGAGGAGGGTGATAGCAATCTTAGTGCAGACTTGTATATAAACATGGATGGAAATGTCACTGAACCAGAATGGTTTCCATCTCCATTATTCCAGGTACATAACATTAAAATCCGTTCTTGCTTCGTTACTGTGTGTAACATTGTTAGTCGGTGAAAATTCAGTTTACAATGACTTGTGTCAGTATCTAATTTGCGTCTCTTTTAGAATCTGTTATTATTTAAGTGATTAGTTTTATTTATCTGCTTATCATCCTAAAGTTTAATAGTGCGGAGCTAAGAGCACATCTTACATTAAGTGAAGAACTTAGAGCTTAGATCATGTCATATGATGATTGATCAATTTGTATTATATTTCTTAAATACATCCTTTTAAAGCATTTTGATTTATTCTCTTGAAGTAAAAAAGGTACTACATTAAGCTTATATTTAATTCCTCGGTGCAACATACGAAAATGTTGATTTTGTTTGCTGAAAATTACTACTACTTGAAATTTCCACACTTGTATTCACTAATATCTAGATCCAAAAGGAAAAGACTATCCTGTCCTTGAATTTCTTTCATAATGTCTGTTCTTAAAAATTCTTCACTGACTCCTCAGGTTTTGATGTTTAATTCTTATTTTGTGCATTCCAGGAACTTTTTACTAAACTTCACAGAATGGCCACTATAGCCGCTGATATGTTTGTAGGCAGAGGAAGATTTACGACTTTGTTAATGATGAGACTTACAGAAACTGTCATCTTATGGCTTTCTGAAGATCAGACCTTCTGGGATGATATCGAGGAAGGTCCAAGGGCGCTAGGGCCTCTTGGTCTACAACAGGTATGTAAATCAAGTGACATTTCAGATAGATTTGCTTTGTATCTGTTGAATTACTGAAATTCCCTTCTTCACATGTTATGTCGTGCAGTTCTATTTAGATATGAAGTTTGTCATATGCTTCGCTTCCCAAGGTCGGTACTTGTCTCGGAATTTGCATCGCGTTGTCAATGAGATCATATCTAAAGCTATGTCAGCATTTGCTGCAACTGGAATGGATCCCTATAGGTATGCTACTGTTTTGTCTTTGAGCAATTACTACGATTCAAAATCTCTTTTTAGAATTTTTCTTATCAAGAACTAGCATTGGCAATTTGGACCCATACCTGGGACACCCGAAATCCAACCCGCATATTTAGCAAATAGCATAAAATAGACCCATGAATTTTCGGGCCAGGTTTAGAATATTTGAAAGTCAAAGCAGAAGATTTATAGGGTATGTTGCAAATGTAGAGAATCTAAGACCATGCTTGCTTTTTTTCATTATTGTATTATTTCTTATTTAGCTTAGAAAAGGCCATTGAAAGAAATGCGGGCCAGGTCAGGCAACCTAGACATTTGCTATGTGAAACACGCCACCTGACCCGACATGCAATCCGAAACCTGCACAGACCCACACCTCTTGCGGATCTGGTTCAGGTTTGGCCTGTCACTCCGAACCCTATAAAAAAGTCGAAACTCAAATGTCCAGCTCTAGGACTTCCTACGAATAGAGATAATATTTGTTGCCAGGCATCTGAGTCTTTATTAATCCTTGCACAACCAATGTGCATGAGTTGTTTACTAGTAGTTGTGTAATCGGCATTTGTTTCTATGCAATACAATCATGAAAGCTAATTTTAAATTTCCCTTTCAGTGTACTACCGGAAGATGACTGGTTTAACGACATATGTCAAGAAGCAATGGACAGATTGAGCGGAAAACCAAAGGCCATAAACGGAGATCGGGAGCTAAACAGCCCAACTGCCTCTGTCTCGGCACAATCAGTTTCTTCTTTCAAATCTCACGGGAGCTTATAATTCCCAGGTAGCTTTCACTTTGTAAATTAGACAACTAAATGAATGACAATGCTTTTGTATGCTGATCATTGTATTCATAGTTTTTTCCCGTTACATTTTCTCGCTTTTAGTACCTGACCCGACGTTGCTATTAGGTTGAGCTTTGCATATTCAATTCATATGTTTAGGAATTCTTTTGATTCTCTGGTTGAGTAAGCATCAAAGTTTGTAAATGTTGTTTGCATTGTTCGAAGATCTGTATCTGAATTGATATTATTCTTTTAACGGTTCGTTTCGAGTTCCTTTTCATTTCTTGCATCTTCCCAAATGCATTTGAAGCGAGAGCTGAGAGCTGACAACTCGGGTTTTGGGTCGGGTAAGGGTCGGCAAAGCTAAACTTGAAGCCGAATTGAACTGATTGCAGGTTTTACATGTAAAATAAAATGTGTGGATTTACCTGATCCGACTTAAACTGATTGGTTCAATTGTTCCCATTTTCACTGACACTGATCTGAACTATTTTTTTCCAATTTTGTCTTTAAAAATGTATTTTCTATTAACTTCCGGTACAATTTACTGTTTTCTCATTCAAATTATGTTTTAAAAAATTAAAATCGGTCTAACCTAAAACCCAAATTGCCAACTCCACCCGGCCACGATATTAGTTGGTTTTTAGTATGTGTTATCTTTTTGGGAATTTGACCATATCTTTTTCATTTTGGTATGAAAATGGTTGTTTAATTGGCGTGCAACGAATATAACTTTTGCTCGCTTGTTGAAACTCGAGATCATATACATACTCGATAAACTCGAAAATCCATATATCAAACAAAGGCTATTCTATTACCTAAACCAACCAAAATCGAAAATAGCACATACACAAAGCTAGTTGTTTTTGCCTCTCCTAGAGACACTTGCATGTACCAACTGGTTCACAACATCTCTCATATTTGGTCTACTTTTCGGGTCCTTCTCAGTACATCTCAAAGCCACCAAGAGCACCTCCACAACTTGCTCCATGATACTCGAATCCAACAGCTCATCTCGTAGACTCGAGTCAACGATTCTACCAATGTCTTCTGTGTTGCTCCACACAGACCTAACCGAATCCACAATGTTGCTATCCTCAAACGATGGATCCAATGCCTTCTTTCGGGTTATCAGCTCGAGCAACACAACTCCATAGCTGTACACATCCGATTCCTTGGTCTTTAGAGTCGTGAATGCATTTTCTGCTCAGAATGAGTGGGTGAATTAGTACATTTCATCGAACCAAAACGCTGAGAGTAAAGAAATGTAAACATATGCTAATTCATGGATCGTTGGGCTACGATTATAGTAAAAAGTCTGGAAATCGGTTTCTATCCATAAATTATATTCCCAATTCTACCCCTATTTTATCATATTGTTTCATACTTTTTAGTCCTTTCATAAAAAAAATTATCTCTTCTTATTTTTCTTAGCAAACAATTCTAAATTTCTAACTAAGCTTTGAAGCACCTTCTTACTTTCAAGTAGTGTTACCGAACGATTAGATCAATCAGTCAAACCGGTTTGATCTCAATCGGTGATCCGGTTATATATCACGCGGTCTAACCGGTTCAGCCACGATCGGTGATCCGGTTAACTGATTCAACTTCCAATCCGATTTCTAATACTAAAACACTAGTACCATCTTATAATAATAGAATATGGTGAACTGATGCACAAAAGTAGCATTCATGGAAAATTTGATCACAAAAAAGAGAACTAATTTACAAAATAAATACAAGCTTACCTGGTGCTATGTATCCAAGTGTACCAGCAACAGAGATGGATTGTGTTGCTGAAGCAGACTGATCCACCAGAAGCTTGGCAATGCCAAAATCAGAGATATGAGGCTCCAAATCAGAATCCAACAGTATGTTCTCCGGTTTGATATCCCGATGCACAATTGTGGGACTGCAATCGTAATGCAAATACGCCAATCCATGAGCGATTCCCAGAGCTATCCGGTAACGAACATTCCACTCAAGAACAGGTGGTGGTTTCAGCTCGTGCAAAACATCGTAGAGACTCCCATTTTCCATGTACTTGTACAAGATCAAGCCGTGTTCTTTCCCGACCCAAAAATCCTCCAACTTCACCAGATTCCGGTGCCTGATTTTCCCGCTTGTTTGCGTTTCTCTATCCATGCTTTGTCTCGCCCCCTTGTGCCCCGAGAAAACCAGCTTCTTTACTGCATACACTTTTCCCGAGTCCAACGAGGCCTTGTAGATTGTCCCATGAGCTCCTCTCCCGATGACATGCTTTTCGCTTAGGTTTTCGGTAGCTTCCATCACTTGGCAGAGTAGGGAAGACATTTGATCCTTCTGTCTTGATCTTTTGCACAAGAAAACCGTGTAAACCAATCCAAAAACCGTGAAACAAAGAACCAGTGATGACACGAGAGCTATGACTCCAACTTCTGCCCTAGTGAGGCCTTTTCGGTTTTTTGACTGATGATCACAAGGCTTGAGCTCAAAGTTGCTGTTTCTGGCGCAAGTGAAGCCACATTTGACACACAGACCGGGATTGCCAGAGAACGAGGATGGCGATGAATTCAGCAACTTCATGAGTGTATCTGGTATAGGACCGGTGAAGAGATTGTGAGAAACGTCGAGTCCAACTAAAGAATGGGTTTCTCCGAGTGGCACTAAACTCCCTGTGAGATTGTTGTGAGATATGTCGAGTTGCTGCAACTTGCTCAACTTCCCGAGCTCAAAAGGAACTTTACCCACTAACCCGTTATTGCTAAGGTTCAACATGTAGAACAAATTCTGCATAGCTCCGATTTCTGATGGTATCTCTCCTCCCAACAAGTTTCCACCAAGTTGCATATCTGAAAGCCTCTCGAGCTTCGACAAGAAAGCTGGAATGCCACCAGATAGACGATTTTCTGTCAAAACCAACGATGATAGATCCACGCAGCTGCTCAAGCTTGAAGGAATCGAACCATTCAGCATATTGAACCCCACATCAAGCTTGTCCAACTTGTTACATTTCGACAGCTCAGATGGTAAAGGACCTTGGAGATTGTTGCGCGAAAGATTCAAAGACTCGAGAATCACGAGATTTCCCAACTCACTAGGTATGATCCCCGAGAGCTTGTTCTTGGACAGGTTGATGAATGTGAGATTGGTACAATTCCCCAAACTCGATGGGATTGCTCCATCGATGTTGTTACTACTGATGTCGAAGAAATCAAGATTCGGGTTTTTCCCGAATTCAGGAAGAGCTCCGGTGAGATTGTTCTGTTTAAGGATCACTCTGTGGAGTGTCGAACAGCTTCCCACATCAGAAGGTATGGTTCCTTGAAGTTGGTTTAGACCCAAAACCAGGAGCCTTAATCTTCTCCCCGAGCAAAGGTTCCCCGGGATTTCACCCGTGAACTTGTTATTAAAAAAATCCAACTCCTCTAAGCTGCTATTGATTCCCAAACCCTGAGGTATGTCTCCGAAAAAGTGGTTATTATACAAGAAAACAGCTTTCAGGTTCTTGAGCTCCGTCATCTCCGAAGGAAGCTTCCCGGAAAGATTGTTACTATACACAGTGAGGTTTTCTAGACTCTGAATCTTCCAAATGCTAATAGGGATCTCACCACTCAAATGGTTCTCAAACAACTCGAGATCCCGAAGCTCACTCAGCATACCCAATTCACTAGGAATCTCCCCCTCGAGTTGGTTAGTGTACAAATGCAAGTCTTCCAAGGACTTGCACTTCCCGAGCTCAGGTGGGATTTTCCCGGACAACCGGTTATTGGGTAGGTAAAGGGTTGTGAGCTTATCCAAGAGACCGAACGAAGATGGTATAGAGCCCTCAAGACCGGCAAAGGCACCGGAAAATTCCACGAGGCTACTACAGTTTCCTATGTCTAATGGAATGTCTCCACTAAGCTTATTGTAGGCCAAATCCAAAGTTCCCAAATTCTTCAAATTTCCCAAACCTAAAGGTATTGGACCCTCAAGACTATTGTGGCTAACATCTAAATAAGCAATGTTCTCTAGACTTGTTAGACTCTGAGGCAAAGCTCCTACCAACTTGTTGTAGCTCAAAATAAGAAACTCAAGTTTAGAGCAATTCCCAATAGAGCTTGGGATTGTCCCTGAGAGCTGATTCTCATATAGATAAAGATACGAAAGTTTGCTCGAATTCCCAACATTTGAGGGAATTGAGCCACTCAAATTGTTTGTGTTCAAGTAAATTTCCTCCAAATTTGGAATTTCAAACAAAGATTTGGGTATTGAGCCAGTCAAGAAATTGGAGTAAAAACCCAAGAACTGCAAGTTTTGCAGGTTCTTGAAGCTATCAGGAATGTACCCAGTGAAGCCATTTTCTGAGAGATCCAAGAACTCAAGAAAACTACAATTGCCAAGCTGATATGGCACCTGAGCAGAGAAACTGTTGCTTCTCAAATCAAGGGTTTGTAAGGTCCTCAAGTGGCCAATTTCAGGTCCTAAAGGACCAGAAACCCCATAACCAGAGAGGTTTAGAGCAACCACAGAAGGGGCATTTTGGTCACATTCTACTCCTACCCAGTTACAAGGAGTGGAATCTGAAGCATTCCAGGTTGAAGCTATTTCAGGAGGCACAGAAGTCCAGTGGCTCAAGAGTGACAAGAGTGTGAACCCATCAGAGGTCAGAGCAGAAACTGAGTATAGAGAAGAGAACAACAAGAAGTTGAGCAAGAAATGGAAGGAAGTAACAAGTGCCATATGCTATGCTAAGCAAACCCTAGGGGTAGAACTGGAATTTAAGGAAAATTCAAGAAGGTAAGCAATGAAAAGAAAAAAGATGATGGTTCTTAGACTCTGAGAGCTCACCTCATATGTGACACCTAGCACGTGGATCAACCGGCAGAGTCAGAGACTACGAGCTCGAGTCTCAAACAATACAGTTGCGTTAAATGACGAGACTAACTCAAATTCAGAATAGTTTACACACATAAAAAGCCCAACAAGAAGGTGAGCTTGTAGCAACCTTTGATGGAGGTGTTGGGCTTTCAAGTGGTTTCTTGAGATCAAAACATGTTTGTGGAGGAAAGAAACTAGAAAGAGAGTTGATGGTTTCTTGAAAAGGTGGTGGAGTTGAGAGGGAAGAGAAGAGAACAGTGTGAAATGAGAGAAGAAAGTGAAGAAAATTGAAGTTGTGAGAGAGAGAGAGAGACAAAAGGACAAGAGAAATGGATTGTTGTTGTGGTTTGTGCCTTGGTGGTTGCTGATATTTATAAGTATCATGTTTTTAGAGTCATTCCCCTGCTTGTGCCATCTGTTTTCTACTCTTTTTTGTTCAGTGTTCACATTTCATAACAACAACACAGCATGACATGCACATGGTTACTGGTAGAGTTGATTGTTCGTGTGTGCGTGTCAATAAATGTTATGTTGATAGTTTGTTGTACAATTCAACACAAATACGATACATTTAGACTGATAATTAAATGGGTTGTCAACACAATACGATTAACACGAACACGGTCCGACGCTTTTTTGTACTATAGAATCAACATGTTCTATACAACATGACTCAACACGTTTGATATGTTACTAGAACTAATTGACAGTTATACTCTTAAACGTGCGCAATATATGTGTTGGACCTGTAACAACACAATTAACATATCGTGTGTGTGTTTCAACGCAACATGGTCATTAGACGTGTGAGTTTAAACACGTTAACTTTTACAACAACAATACTTTATGGTGGACTGACCTCTCTTTCTTTTCCAAGTCTTTTTGACCTCTTTAACACCAACCACTGAACCAAGTATGTTTCACTGGTTTCAGTCCATTGGAATCCATTTCCTTTCACATGTCTTCTTATATTTATAAGACCAAAAAGACAAGCCAAGTCATTTGTGTCTCTTTTCTTATGTCTCCTTTTTATCTTATCTCTATTTCACTTATCAAATTATATGTATGCAACCTATGACAAAAATTATATTATACATGTAAAAATGATAGTTCCATTTTTTATATTAATTTCAATTTTCCCATAAAGATTTGATGGAATTGAGACCAGAGAGACCTAGAAGATAGGTATATTTTTGTTTGTTGATTTGTCCCTTAGAATCTTATTTGTACATGTAAAAAGTTACCTACAAACAAATGTTGTGAGTTAGCAAATAATTTTTAAATAAGATTCAAACATTAATCAATAAGTAAAAAGGAAAAACATTAGACTAGGAATGTTTAGAGAACCTAGAACAAAACCATGTGAAATTCACTTTTATCTTAAATAAACGGTGTTGAATCGCGCAGTTGAAATATTGTATGTACTAACGAACAACGTTGCGGTTGCAAATTCTTCTCTTGCTTAAATTACTAAAAAAACAAACACCAACTATATTGGTATATTTGTTAACTTGTGAAAAATGATGCCCTTATTAAAGCTCATCACATTCTCGAGCATCTTTGCTTTGAAATCAATTAGTAAAAAATCGAAAGAATTTGTTCTGAATGATACTCAAAACTCTCGTATCGTAACACAAAAGGCATCTTTTCTTTTAGCGTTTAGCTCAAAACTCACCCCAAAAAAAATTCTACATGAGTAGACACAAATCAATAATTGGTTCAAGTGTGTATTATTCTACTTACCTTAAAAATGTTATGACCAAGGTCCAAGGCCAACCAAGCAAGTCACTTTTTTCTCTTACTAGAGAAAATCCAAGTTTTGGAAAGTGGATTCCAATTCCTCACCACTTTATGCTAAAGTGTCCACAAAAAGAGAACCCAAAAAATAGGGTCTATGTGGAAATTTTAGCATGAAGAAAATGACCACTATGTAAGATTGATTTGAACAATTACTTATAAAAGAATTGTGGTTGGTAATGGTTGTTGTTTTAAGGCAAAAGACAATGTTGTGGTTGGTATACATTGTAATTGCTATTCATTTCTTGGGTTCCACTTCCACATCTTATTTATATGCTCTTTTTATAAAGTATGCAAATGAAAATTACGAATTTTTTATTTTCACGAAGGCGAGAGTCTCGATCCGGAGATAAAATCATGAATTTTTTATTTTAACACAGAGGCTTCAAAATTACTGCGACGGCCCTGAAATTTACTAGACACACTTCACTTAACCATGTAGCACTTAATGAACAAAGCATCACAACAATTCAATGCTTGTCCTAAAATGGTCCCATTTTCGGGTTCTCCAACTCAATCAGAAATTTCAACAACTCTTTGCTAGTTACAGAAACTGTGTAAAAACTTGAAAAAGATAGACTAAATAGAGACACACACACAAATCCTTCAACCACCTATTGAAGATCAACTTGGAAAGAAGTAAAGTCCTTGCTATCAAAACTACTTTCACACTACAATGGAAAGTTGAATCTTTAAATTTTGATTTTCGTGTAACATGCGATATGAGAAATTTTCGATTGAACTCACATATGATGATTCATGATTTTAGAAAATGCAACAAACAAAGTGCAATGCAAGGTTCGCAACCTTCGGAAACATGAGTGCAATGCAATCGTACTAAATCTTCTACGTTCGCGCTTCTCAATTATCATCTAAAACAATTTTTGTGTTACAAAATGATTGTCAAATGGAACTCTAAAACAGACTCGAATCCAACCACGGTTAATCTAACAAATATATATGTAGGCTTCATTACCTGAAACAACGCAGCCAGAACACTTGACGTCCTCAAGAAATGGAAGCTTTCTCAATTTGCATAGAAAATCCTGTATACAAAACCACAACAGCAACATATAATTTCCCAGATGGTTTAATTTAAAATTTATACATGTCGCCGGCAACAAAAGAAAAAACAAAGAGGAATAATAGTAATACTCTGGACGGTTTAATTTAAAATTTACTTATCGATTGCTTGAGGAAGTAAATGAACATATAAAACAATTAAGAAAATTATACTTGTGATAAACAATGCTAAGCTAATGAATTAGAAAAGCCAAGAAGTGGAAATATGAGCCGGGTCTTCCATTGGCAAGAACATAGCATGAAAACTGGACTCGCCACCGATTTCTTGTTGTCGTTGTGGAATATTATGAAGATCGTTAGTAGCATTATTAGAATTGAAGAATAATGCAATCTCGGCTTGAGTCTTGGATAGCTCAGTTTCGGCATTTTGAATTTGTTGGTGAAGTTGAGAAATAATCCCGACACACCCATAAACTGGATCTTGAATTCGACATCGTGCCTCGCAATACAATGTATCTGCTGCTTGGGCTCGAAGATGATCTGGGATTTGCTGATTTATAGTCGAAAGTTAAATTAATCAGTACGAGAAGAAACATCATTGTTCAGTCATTTTCAATATAAAATCTTGTGTCGTGTGTAAGTGAGATTGATTAATCAAATCATGCATGATATACTTATACATAGACACATGGTTCTGCGTGATTAATTTATTTGCATATATTCACCAAACTCCATAGTCAAAAAAAAATTTTGATCGAACAACTTATTTCACTGATTTTATTTTCTATTGGAATTAGAATTTATCGTATGCAATATAAAAAGTGCAAGAATTAATATTAGTGTGTGAATATAACGTAATAGTAAAAATATATACCTGGAGCATCTTAGCAACGTTGCTAGCACCATAGATTCTGTGGACGCAAGCAAATCTTTGAGGATTGCTGGCGGGAAAATGAGGAGAGAAGATACAATCCAATGGACACTTTCTTCTTAGATACTTACAAGCAGCACAACGGCCTGAAATCATGATTTGAATGTGAGAAAAATTCTACAAATCTAGTGATTTCTTGAAGGTGAAATCTAATGGAAGATATGAAGTATCTTGGTGAATCGAAAGAGAAATTATATATACATGTGATTGAAAGATTTTACAACGGCTAGTAATTTCGAATTTTTGGAGCAAACAAGGAAAGTTTCTGTAATGGGAACAAATTGGTGGCTAATTAAATCTCTTGAAAAAAAATTTAAAAACCTTACCAAATCTATAGTAGAGACTTGAAAACAATTGAGTTGAAAATACTGAGTTTTGTATATATCAAGTTTTGTAGAGCAGTAGATAGCAAATTCTATGAAGATCGTTCAAATCAAAATAGCTCCAAAATTCAAATCTAAATTAGATAATGAAATAATTGAGTTGAAAATTACTAATTTCTGTATATAGAAAGTTTTGTAGTACAGTAAGAAAATTCTATAAAAATCCTTCAAAGTTCAAACCTAAAATCGATCAAATCCAAACATTACAATGCATATAAATAGACGAAACTAAGCAGCAAAACAAAGTCTAGATTCAAATTTAGACTCAAAATAGCTCCAAAAATTCAAACCTAAAGTAGAAATAATCTCAAATCGACCAAATCCAAACAATACAATGCATATTAATAGACGAAATTGCGCAGCAAAACAAAATCTGGGTTCAAATTCACACTCAAAATAGATCCAAGATAGTGAAATAATTCAGTTAAAGATAATAATTTCTGCGTTTTTTTAGTGTTCAGTAGACAACAAATTCTACGAAGATCGTTCGAATCTAAAGTCGATCGAATCCTGAATAGACGAAATTGAACAGGAAAAAAAGCTCTGGATTCGAATTCAGTCTCAAAATAGCTCCAAAATTTAATGATATGAGAGAAAATCGATGAGCTACCTCGTTGCCTGGTGAGCGGTTACCGATATCGACGAGACGATTGAAGGAGCGGCGGCGGCGGGAGGAGGAGGAGGCGGAGAAGCTTGTCCGGACGGCGTTTTTGGTGGTACGGGTGCATTCCGGCGCCGGCGATATTTCTCGGCGATCAGTGCGTCTACAGAACCTAAACCCTGAGACGAGCACTTCACAGTCTTCACTGCACAGCGCGCGCGAGAGGGACACAGTTTCATATAATTCCACAGTAGGACTGGTGTTTTTATCTAATTACACTTAAGGTCCCAAGTTTCTATATTATTTATGAATTGGCCCATAGTAATGTTATATACTTGTACTATTATCTTTGTTATAATCAATTATGGTCTCGCTTTTTTCTTGTAGGGATGACAATTACACCTGAATTCGAGGGATGGGAGATAAGAAATAAAATTTCTTTTTACAATCGGGGTGGAAACGAGAAAAAATATCATGCTCTCACGTGCATGTCGGCACACATGAAATCATAGATGATTAGAAAGATGTGTCGACTTGTACAATTATTTTCAGATATCACACGTTGTGATATTACGGTTGACAAATGAGCATGTACTATTTATATTGGTAGAATGAATTCTTATAGTCATATATGCGAAGATCAATCATATTTGATTTTGTTTATCTCCTATCTTAACATTAACATATTTTCTCTCACCGTAAATTTACGTATTTCAGACTAAACTCTTATATAAAAAGAAAAAAAAAAGAGCTAGTGGGCCATAATATTGTAGAACACTAAGTGGGCCTTAAGAGTGAAGAGCTATTTGTGGGCCTTGAAATTGCTTGAGTGGCTTGGATTTGGTGAAGCATTTAAAATATTGTTGATATTATAGTACTTTACTAGATTGTATCTATCCAATAATCATTATGTGGAATTTGGGACCAAGCTACAAGCTTCTTGCCATATGATAGGGTCCAAAACATCCTAGGTGTATATCTAGCAAATTTCAAAATGTCCTTGTAAATAAGCACATTAAAACACACATGAGACTTATTGGACATCGTTCTTGATCGTTTATACGTTTCACCAATCAGTTCAGTTAAGTTCACCGTGAGTTGTAGTGTCGATTTGTTGGAGCATCATATGTTGGTGGGGATTTGTTTTGAGGTCATAATGATTGTTGGCTTGTTGGTTCATGATCTATTGTCAGCTTGAATTTGTCAATTTAATTGAATAATCGACAATGAGATAAGGTCTTTGGTTAGATTCAGATAGAATTCGTACCTCATTCGCTAACTAATTTCACATATATGCCGCAAAAGATGGTATATTTCATTCATACGACATTGTTACTTTAGAATGTTTGAACCTGATTCTCGAATAACTCTTTCTCAAGTTGCTATATATTTGGAGAAGAAATTTTTTGTGCAACTTTTATAATTTATTTGAACCTCTCAATCTTTCGCATGTCTTAGTCTTTCATCATCATCCTTCCAACGACTTGAGTTTTTCTAGAAGTTAATTCTCGAAAGACTTGTTTTACATGTAATTGTCAAACTCTTTTTGTTGTTCTCTTTCGTTTGTCATTTTACTTTTGTTCCTTACTAGTTTATATGTCTCTAAATTTGAAACCGAACGCGAACTAAATTTCTCATACATTATTTTACTCATTTATATGAGTCTTTAATTTGAAATTAACAAGTTTACATATATTTCCACAACAGAAATATCAAATATGTCAACCCATTCTCATACTTATTATATATACACACAACACATTGGCATTGACATTTTTAGAGTTCCAAGCGCAGCCCCTAAAATAAAGTGAAAATGAAGACCTCCAACAACCTATTAATGATTAATGTCACCTTTATTATACATTAATGTATCTAAATTAGACAATAATAAATATTTTCTTAATCTATAGACGCGTCGCATTTTGTTTTTACAAAGATCAGTTGTTCGTTAAAATTTTAATTTGTGATTGTTGGTAATTATAGGTATACGTAGCAAAAGTTGTTTGTCACGGGATAATCTATTTACTTATTATATATATGAAGTCGGTAGCCACTGTTAACCCAAAATTCTTCAAACCAAAATATCACTTATGTAGCTAATTAGTTTATTATAAGGATACTCTTGATAATTTATATACAAAAGAACACACTCATTTGAAATAACAATGTAAAAAAAATAAAGCACTCACTTAAAAACGGAGTGAGTAATAAGCAATTATCTTTCGACTTCTTCCTCCATTTTTCGTCTCAAAATCTCTTTCAAATGTAAGTTTACGAACATGATTGAGTTGGATGCCACTTTAAAGTCTAAAACCTTCGACTCGATCATGGGCCCATGAAGAATATTTAGTAGACTTAGATTTAAGACATAAGTAACACGATAAAGTTGGAGACTAGACGTAAATTTCCCAGCACAATCGAGACAGACGCCTTCTTAAAGCCTCCGACTCAATCACGTATCCACGAAGTAAGACAATGAGACTTGTGTTCCATATGTCAGTTTACCAACACGGTCGATTTGGAAGTTCAAATTTACTTCCGACTCTATCACATATCCACGAAAGAGAGACAAAAAAGTGTTTTTCAGACGTAACTTTATCAGCACGATCGAGTCGGAGGCTGCACTGAGCCTCCGACTCGAACATGCATCCACAAAGGAGAGGCAGTGGACTTGTCTTTCACCTTCCTTGACGCCATGGCAGGCCAAGAAGAGTCTAGGAAACTCCATAAAACAAAGTCATCTTCTGTTTAGAAGTTGGCAAGAAACATCAAAAGAGATTGAGGAAAGAGCATGGGTTGACTTTTCACATATACTATCAATTTCTTTATTTAGAAATATAAGTCCCTTTTCAGAAGAAAACACAGGCTTCCATAGATTTTATTTCCATTAATAAAATCTAATTTTATGTGAATTATTCATGCAAAAAGTCCACTCCTTAGACATGGACGTTTCATCACAATTCTATTCCCAATTCTCATCTTCCTAGTTCCTATGAAAAAGACAAACCAATTATATATTTATACAAGAAGACGTGTCAATTACTACAACACGACGTACTTATTGTGTTATTGTTAATTCGACCGAATTATAATACATCAAATATTTGTTATGTTTTATCATTTTGTATCATAAATATCGATTATGGATTAAGAGAGTTATGTATCGTATCCCATTTGTACTTAAATTTAAGCCATAAAAATGAAATATTTGTTTGATATGTGGATTTTCACGATCCTCTCGTGTTGAAAATATGTACGGAATACAAGACAAATAATATTTTTCATTATTGATTGAAATTTTAGGAAAATTTGATTTATTAAAATTCTACATGGGTTTGTTTATTGTTACTATTTTTTTAAACGACACATTTGAAATTTAAATTTTAAAAGTAAGAAGCTACTTTTAGGAAAGAATTGAAATACTGAAAAAATGTGAATTTTTTTTATAACAAAATACGAACATTTTAAATTTTAGATGGAGTATGAAATTTGAATTCTTTTAGATAATTTTTTTTGAAAGGAATTCTTTTGGATAATTTAGTGGTTATTAGTTCAATTTTATTTTATAAAAGTTATTGAAATGTCAGATAATTCAATTATAAATATTTAAATATATTTTTTAATTTTTTCTTCAAAGAAAAAAATATTCAGATAAAATTTCAATTTATTTGATAAAATAGAATTTTGAAAACAAATTCAAATATTTCACCCTTAACAAAATAAGCCTGTTAAATAATGATCATTTAAATACATCTAACATATAGTATTTTTATAATATTTAACAGCCCATTAATATTCAAAATTTTGAGAGTTAAACTAACTAATATTTCAATGATTTTTTTAAAAAATTAAACAAACAAACACTTAAATGTTATCACATATTTTTCCCATGAAAATAGAGAGTTCAAAATTAGAATAAATATATAATTTGTATTGATGTATCAATTTTGTCATGATTTGCGTCACAACAAACAAATAAATATATAATTCACATCCTCGAATCATCATCATACTAAAAATATCTTTTAATTTTAAGTTTTATGTTATTTTATTTATTTTTGTCTCCTCAACTTCTTGTGGGTTCCATTTTATGTCCCTAAAATAAGTGAATAACAAAACATATCTTATTTTAAAATTGTTTTTTGATTTGGTAGTTCTAATCCTATGTTGAATTTTCATTGCTGTGTTTCACTAATGTGAAAAAGGTTTTCTACAATTTCAACTATATATATTTTTAATAACTTGTCTAAATCACATTTGTCAACTTCTTATAGAATTATCAATTTTTTCTTTAAGATTATAGATATAAAAAAATACACATTTGAATTATTCTATGTATAGAAGAAAACATGAGAAAGCTTGCATGGTATGAATTTTATATTTAGGTTCATTTGTTTTTTCTTTGTTCCGTTAATAATTACATTTGGGAGAGTTTCTCTTCGTTGTATCGACGTTACAAAATTTGAATTTGACGTGAAAGTAACTTTTGAGTTTAATTATCTATCATGCATATATTTGTCAATGTGTATAAATACAATATTTTGTTGAGAGTGATCTTAAGATATTTTGCGAACATGCTATAATAATTAACTCTTTTACTGATGTTGATTATTAGTATCGTAATTTAGTGACATGTATATAAAAGGTTACTACTTCTTAAAAGTTGAGGCTTTCTTGCTCTTGGTAATCTCAAGTTCGACCTCTGTCTTGAGAGACATGTTTCAATGAGTTAAATTGGCCATGGTGGAGACATGCGTTATACAATTAGAAGTGAATAGTATGATACAAACTCGTTTCACGCTAATATATTAAGAACACAGATCTCACTCGTTGAATATCACCATGTTCAACTTCTTTTTAAACTATTTCAAATCTCGTAGATGAGATTAATGCATTGAACAAAAACTCACGCGTTCATTTTTGCAACTTTGTTCTGTACTAAATTACGAGACACTTGAGAACTAAAGAAAAATTATAGAATTGTGTATTTTTTTCAACTCAACCCATATAGGCCCACGACCCGCATTGCCAATTATACTTTTGAAAAGTATGAATCTCACTCTTACATTATTGATATGCATATATAAAAGAAAAACGTTTATTTCACGTATCAAATGATTTAGTACGTTTATATACATAGAAGCTCAATATCAGAATGTTACCCGTTACTTTTTACACCGATAAACGTATAAAAATAAGATTTTTTTAAAGGAACAAAAGAGGGTGCAAATTCCTATATTTGTATTTGTTTTTGTCATAAATTTCCCACGAGAAACCCAATGTAAAGAGAGTAACGTTAAGTAAGTGTCTTATGTCTCTTAACCCAAACCCACGCGCCTCCATTTCCACACTCTCACCCCTCTCTCCTCTCCATTATTGGTCCTTCCCCGTCACGCGCCTCCTCCGCGCGTGGCCTTTCTTCCTTTTAAATCTCGATTCCCTCTCACTCTCTGTCCCTCATTTCTTGTTTCCATTTCAAAGCCATCGCCAAGAAACCACACCCATCTCTCTCTCGTTCTCGTTTCATGGACTCTGTTCAAGAAATCAAGCACCCAACAATCACAATCGCAAATATTGAAAACCCAGTTCACCAATTTGTATATATACGTCTCTGATTTGATTTCACAAGTTCTTGAAATCCAGAACCAGAACCAGAACAAGAACACAGACCCTAAAATCGCAATCATGAGACCGATGCAGCCACCGTCGTCCTCCTCCGGTTCTGGCCGGAGCTCCTCTCGCCGCCGG
>JAYMTF010001671.1:0-21950 GCA_036897485.1 Pelargonium nanum | reverse complement strand
ATATTAGCTTTTCTTGCTTCACCAACTCATGCCTGAAGCCTAAATAGCCATTTCTGCCGAATCTCTCTTCGCTCGCTGCCTCTGCAATGGCGGTCAATTCCTCTGACCAGGTGACACTTTCTCGTTTCATTTTCACTTTTGTTTCCTTTCTGACGATAATTGAACCATTTCTGCCTTAGATTCGCCCATTTTTGTACTACATTGAGTTGTAATTGGAGTTGTCGAAGAATGTATCTTCCAGAACGTTAACGGTTTGTTTGTTTCGCGAGAAAATGCAAAAAAATTAGCTACAGATTTCACTATTTCAAAATTTTCTCTCGTTCAGTAATGGTAAACGTGCCTATGGAATTTAAATTTTGGTCCTGTGCTTCATTTTTGCTGATTGACTGTATTGTCATTTGAAGATTTCACACTTGCAGAGCCAAAATTGGTATGTTTTTAACCCCAATGAACTGAATAGCTATCAACTTTGCTACAGAATGGCCTCTTGAAACACTGGATCTGTAGCATTTTTGCATTGAATGTATAATATGATTGTATGCAATTTGAGGTTTGTGCATATTTTTGGAAGAACTGAGCTCTGGAAGTTCAAATCTCCTTATGTTTGAGAATTCTCTTTAAGGTGTTATTTAAGATTAAGTAAAAGGTAATTGAAAAGCTAGTTATTCTTTTTTCTTGTTCTTTTTTTAAATTGAAAGGCTAGTTATTCAATTGTCAAGAATTGAAATATTAAAAAATCTGAATATTTCAACTCATTTGAGTAAACAATTTTTTTTAATCTCACATGTGCTATTTTTCATACATAAATGCAAGGATTAGAAAGTGAAAATATCCAATATGCCCTAATTTTCTAGAAATTAACTTGAGAGTAGCTAAACTAAGGAGTAACCACACCTAAGTGAAATTCTTTATTCCAATCATGTTGTCTTCAATCTGTAACAAGATGGAGAAGAGCTTTTAATTTCTGTTTTGGTGCTATTGGAGTTAATCTAGCTCCTGGAAATTGCATGCTTATGGTTGCACATTGTGTGTAGATGTTGCAAGTTGAGCCATTTTCTTTGTCATAGTCACCAATTCAAATTTGTTTTGAGTGCACCACCCAAGTTTAACATGATGTGACACTGACAGGAAAAACTACAATTTACACATATTTCGGATGGAAGTTGCAACATACCCATCAGTTCTACATGCTTCCAATTGCTAAAGCCAGCTTTTGCTGAAGTCAACGAACATTGTTCTCTTGGTAATTTTGCTCGAGTTCTTATACATATAACTAACCCCAGTTTGTATTGTAATGCAAAGTTGTCTAAAAGAATCTTTCAATCTGTGATTGCAGATGTTTTGCCTATTCTTTTTGAGGAGGCTTCGCTTCCATTGGCATCAGATTGCCCCTTTCATGGTGGACAAGTGAGTGTATAGCTATATTTAGACCTTTAATTTCTTTAGGGTTCAGATTGAATTAAGTTCAGAAAGTTGCGCAAACATGGTTTTAGTTATTCTTTCATCTGAATTGTTTACTTTTTGGGTCTCAAGTATTTTTCAACAATTTTTT
Source organism: Pelargonium nanum (assembly GCA_036897485.1). Classification (NCBI taxonomy): domain Eukaryota; kingdom Viridiplantae; phylum Streptophyta; class Magnoliopsida; order Geraniales; family Geraniaceae; genus Pelargonium; species Pelargonium nanum. The sequence goes on along the minus strand of JAYMTF010001671.1, from coordinate 20,398 downwards.
ATCTGTAGGGTCGAGATGTTTATAGCATTTCTGTAATGCCTGAGGGAGGCAAAGTCAATCACAAAGGTGCATCACAGGTGGCTATATTAAGCGTCCTACAAGTTCCTAATCCATCTGAAAATAGAATGTGCTTGGATGCCCAATTGAAGTGCCAGAACTGCATGGATGGACAAATAGAAAATTCAGATGCTTATTCCACATGTGTTGTGGATATGGATATTCCGAAGAAAAACATGAAAGCAACCGAGTCTAATGAAGAAACTGTTGGAAACTTGAGAAGTGAAGGCATCGTAACTGTAAGTCCTTTACACTTATTATCTGCCTATAAGAAACATTCAAAGAGCTAAATCTAGAGATAACAACAGACAACCAGATACAGTCTGGACTAGGAAAGATTTTGTTTCTGATGCTCAGACTGTTTTTGTTTAGCAAAATCAGTGTCTTGTGTTTCTGACGTGAAGTAATTAATGGCTACAGCATCCAGGGAAGGCCTTTTTGCAGAGACAGGAAAGCTTTAAAATGGGTGGAAACTTTATGCAGTTTTTGTTGAACCTTGGCTCAACATTACTGAAGTTCACTTCTACAGGTATGTGAGAACTTGCACACAGTATTGTACCATAATCTTGGTGATTGATAGTCTTATGGTCTCCGAATTCTCAAAATCATACGTAAAGAATTGGCGGCTGCACCTTTCTATATGACTTTATTTATTTATTTATTTTATCTCATAGTGAAGATATTGGGTTATGGGTAGCATCAAATATCATTAGAAAAGGGTCCCGATGAGGTGAGCTAGCTGACAGGGCAATCCAGGGCTGGTAGCTGATATGTAACAGTACTTACTTGCCTGCCCTTTCTATCTCTTAATGAAGAATCAATAACAAAATAGGGTGTCCTGATGGTGTGAGCAAGCTGATGAGTGTTTCATAAGTCATAGAAACTGATGGTTTATGAGACATTAGATTAAAAACTATAACTTATAGATATCAAGGAAAAATATTATGTTAAGTCCAAAGATATCAGAAACTTTTTTCCTAGTATGACTCGTCCAAAAGATTTGGCCCGACAGAAAAACTGTAAATAGCAACATTTTGCTGCTCAATTTGCTAGGTGTGAATAATGTTTGTGAGCATGGGGTCCTGCTTCCCTGCTTGCTAATCCATTCGGACATGGTCAATAAGTGGTTGCCTGTTGCATGTTCTTCGGTTCACAACTTCTCAGCTACTACTATTGGGCATTTATCAAACATTTCCTCCTAATGCTATTGCAGTTTGCTAGTTATTTTACCTCTTGTTTTATGTTATATACTAATCAGTTGAATTAATTTTCATGTCTTTTGAACTGCTTTTTCTTTCATTTAACAGAGAAATCAGCAATTGAGAGGGTCCATGAGATGTCAAATAACAGATGGCGAAGATACAAACGTTCTTCCTTCTATGATTCAAGAACAGTTGTGCTCACATTCTCTATCTTGTAAGCCCTAAACCCATAACTAGAACAGTTAGAAGTTGGTTTTGAAGCTCAACAAAATTGAAGCTCTAATTAGAAATTCTGCGTCATTGATTATCACATCTCTGAACTTGAGTAATGCCATTAGCTGTATTATTTAAAAAGATGCAAACAGGTCTTGTGTGATTCAAATTCATAAATCCAAAATAGTTAAAAGATGCATATGCTGGGATCAAATTATCGGTAAAAGAACAAGTGGGACAATAGGCTTGTACATATGGTGTATCTTTGACACTGAAACTGACTGCACAATTGCACATATACATATTCTCTCTGTATCTGAAACTAATTCCTTCAAATGTGCTCATTGAAAGACTATAAAATCCCGTGTAAAAAGAAGAAAAGAAATGTAGTATCTTCTTACTCTATCACTTAATAATTATCTTTCCGTGTTGTTTTACAGGTCAATTTTCGGGACATTGGTATTAATATACTTGACGCTGAGAGTGAGGCAGAATGGTGATCATGCCTGAAAGTTGTCCCCTTGCTGGTGGCTCCTGCTTCACGCTTCATCGTACCTACTACCTGTTGTTGTCTCTCCCCTGTACATAATGTGAAACCTTAATCCCGGTCACGGTTCTAGTAGTGGTAGATGCTTTGGAGACGATATTGTGTAGCTTCACACATTTTCATCACCTGGGTTCAATTTGATCATTTGAACCACTGCAAAAGTTTAAATTGCTTCAGGCACAATATAAGAAATGGTCTCCCCTGGGCACATATATGTTTCTACTGTGAACGTTTTATTTTTTGTCCTTCTCTTTGCCGAAATATTATTCAAATAACAATATAAGTTTAACTTTTATGCTCCTTTGTCACGAAGGATAGTACTCTATCGTCAATGCTCTCAAGAATCAAGACCCAGTTATGATGACATCATCTCATATCATCATCGCCTATATGACATCATCATGTTCCACCGTGACATTACCTCCCACCTATAACATAAGGTCATTTGACCTCTCCACACATTCTAGACGTATAAATATTCTATCTACTTAATGGATAAAGAAACTTTTGACTATTTCTCAGATTCATTTTCCACATATTCTATAAGTATAAATATCCTATGACATAAGACCATTCACTCTATATTTTGTCTTTTAACTTATTTGATGTCTTTACCATAACAGAGATGCTTACTCTCACGTATTAGGTGAAATTTGATGTACACGACTTGTGTTTCACGCAACGGTATGTAATCATTTGTTGTGTGCATGTCTAGTTGGGAGAACTCCGTCTCAAGCTGAACCAATTTTACCTAAGAAATTGCATCCTCAACAAGGGATCCTCTTCCAACACCACGGTTCACGACAAACGAAACCATCACGACACCCGAGACCATATCAACTTTTCTAAAACTACTCGTTGAGAATAATTAAGGAACGACTCGAGAAAGTCACGGCCTGGCTTGATACACTCTTCTCGATGTTTAAAACACTTTGTGTAAAACACAATTTGTAAGCACTCGATGAAGCTCCAAAGTATACCCTAGTAATAACCTTCCAGACTCTATTTTGTAACGTCACCTTCGAGCATCTTCCTAAGACTCAAGCATGTTGACATCATCGTCACCTCAGCATGGTGACAACATTGTCACCTTAGCATGGTGATCTCAGTCACATCATCATGACATAATCATCTCTCTTGCGTCTTCATCGTCCATCATGACAACACGGACAAATCATATTACACCATGTTGTCCTTTCCACACGTTATGCGAGTATAAATATCTCATCAATTCAAAAGATAAGAATTTCTTTTAATCATTTCTCAAATTTATTTCCCACAGTCACAACATATTCCCTATATAAATTCTCTCTTAACTTACTTTGTCCACCATGGAAGAGACTATTACTGCCACACTCACACGCCTTGAGATTTGTTTAAGAATGTGTTATTATTTGCGACGTGCATATTTAGTTTGGAGTTCTCAAGTAGACCTAAGCCCATTAGTAGAACTGGATGAAGACAAGTAATAGAATCAAATGTTAAACGCATAAGTCGCAAAATTACATTTGAATTTCTTCTAACCTCATAGTAAAAAAGGCTGATCAACTAGAAATTAAAACTAGTTTACATAGAGAAAATAAGCTACGATTTTCATAGAAAAAGTAAAAGAAACTAGGGAAGAAAAGAGGAAGGCTCTTATTGAAGCAAAAATATGTCTTCACCTCTTGCCTACGAGAAACTTCCTTTAAAAAAAATTATGGCCTAATCCCTTTACAAGGTCATTTAAAAAAATAACAATAATAAAAACTGAAAGAAATGAGGTATAGGACAAAATGATAGATACAGAGTAAGAACGACTTACAAAACTGTGATAGCTTCCAAAAAGGTACTGAAATTTATGGGACTAAGAAGATTGCGAGAAAATATCAAAATGATCAAACCTTGGTATCTTCAGACAGAAGAGTTCCAACTTTCTTCTCACCCTAATAGCTCAAGAGTTAGTGGTACAGTACCGCATTTAAAGCTTTTGGTATCTGAGAACATCATCAAGCTGAATTGCCATTTGGGTTATGCATGATCTCTAGCACGCGCAGCCTCCGCCTTGCTGATCTGACTGGGACGAGTTCACGGTGGGCTTCAGGTTCACATCAACCATGTCTTCCTGTTTTGTGGAAGATAGGGTCTCCATTCCTGGCAAAGCTGCAGCGATCTTACGGAACAGAGGCTGTAATTTCATATTCACATTTAAACCGAGGTCATTTTTATGCAACCACATCAATATTTGAGAAAAACTGAGTGAAAACGACAATTTGTGTTTGTTTTTTGAGTGTGGAAGACTTGCCTTAATATTGAATCCTGCTTTTGCGCTGGTCTCTATAAACATTACCCCAAACTCCCGGGCCTTGTAATCTCCTTCCTCAATTGAAACTTGCCTGTTTGATGGGAAATAGAAACAATAGTAATAAACATCATAAAAATAACTTACAATATTTGAATAATGGTAACAAAATAAAAATGAACAGTTTTTCCTGTTTAGTTTAGAGCATGTCTATCAGCTGCCTTTATCTCTCAAATTCGTCTTATTTCTATAGAAAACTAAAATGCCAAATTGCAGGTATCCTGGGTTCGTTCTTTCATGCAGTTTTGTGCACAAACCACGCCTACCATATCTTATCTTATTTACCACTCAATCCATTCAATTTCAAGGATATCCTCGTGAGTCGTGAAGATTATTATAGGTTAGACTGTCAAAAAAATATCTCAACTTTCCTGTTCATACCAGAAAGGTAGTGCCATTTGTCACTAAGCTATAAAAAATAAAAAACTCTCGCAAGAACCTGATCAAATAAAAAGTATGCAAGGAAAATATTCAGTCATGTACCTTTTATCAACAAGATCGGTTTTGTTTCCAACAAGGACGATGATGACATCACTGCCTCGCTCTGTACGTACCTCCTCAATCCACTTGTTAGTGTTCAGGAATGATTGCCTATCTGCATGATGACAAATAAGTAAGATACTTAGCAAACTACAGGTTTGGATATGTCATCGAAGTCCGAACTGAACTATGCATATATTGCATATGGACATTTCAGGCTATCTAAAGTAAAAATGAAGACAAAATTACATAAAACAGGCCCCAAACTCCATAACAAACTACAGAGATTGTCATTTGTCTACTTGACACTCAAGAGCTGCATGTTCATAGTTCTTACCAGCAGTGAAAATAAATTATGTTGAAGAACACTGTACAATTTTCTTCATTTATCTATGTGTAATGAAATTATCGTATCAGCTGAAGCTAGTAGGGAATCTACAGATATAAAGACCCAACTTAAGTTGGACTGATACTCACTTGCTACGTCGTAGACAATCACTGCAACTGAAGAATCTCTGATGTAACTTGGAATGAGACTCCTAAATCTCTCTTGCCCAGCAGTATCCCTACAAAGGTTTCCCAAAAAGAACCAAATGAACAAAAAGACACAACCAGTGTTCCATCACAAACTCTGTCAAGCATAATAAATTGGTACTGGGCTCTCTGGACTAACATTTTACCCTGACAACGGAGATATTGGGTAAGGCAAGGAACACATTATATGGAGATATACTCCAAAAAGTAGTTATAAAATGATAAATCAGTTTCGAGCATTACATGGCAATAATTATTTAATCAATATACCATACAATTAGTAATTCCAATGTGGTACTTTGCTACCGGATTTCCCCGTAACTCTATCCTAGCATTCTCTTCAGGGAATAGGCAATACCATCCCTTTTTATGTGTCAAAAAAGTTTTCCATTACACAAAATTTGCATATACCAACAAGAAGAAAATCCTACCAAAGCTGCAAACGAACCGTCCGATCTTCAAGGTACATTGTTTTTGACAAAAAATCAATTCCAATGGTAGCCTGCAAAATAAGCAAAAATTTGTTAGTAAAGTTTTCTTTTTATATTTTTTCTTTTCCTCTCATTCTCATATAAAATCATTCATGCTTCAACAATTTACCACACTGCAATACAACAGATACCTATCATTGAATCTAACAATGAGAAAAAATCAACTGTTCGAGGTCAATTCAGCTTGCATCAGAATTCTAAGAACGACCATGTGAAAAGGAAAAAAAATTGTACCAAACATTAGAATCAGAAATAAATAATGTATGTACCACACCAATATTTTATTTCAATGGTTGATTCATAAACAATTATCACTCAGTGCCAGCAGTTCCGGATTACACAACAGCAACAAAATACATACACCAATATGGAAATATCTATACAAATACACACACATATATAAGTGTGTGTAATCTTCGAAATCAAGGATCAAAACTACATAATACCGATCAACACAACACAAAATGGCGCCAAGCCATCAAACGATCGCAAAAATTCTACAATCATCAGGCAGATTCCAATAGATACGCCAAAAATATAGAGAAACAGAGATCAAGTGTTCGAATAATATGAAGAAGCCAAATCAAGCATTGAACAACGAAACGGATCAAAATTTATGAATCAAAATAGATTTAGAAAATGGCGGAGAAAGGACCTGGTAGGTGGTGTCGAATTTATCGTACATGAAGCGGGTGATGATGCTGGTTTTGCCGACGGATTGGTCGCCCAAGAAGACGAGCTTGTATTTGGCGAGAGGAGACACAGTCGCCATTTTTGGCAAATGTAGGTTTGATTTGGTTCAGTTGATTACGATTCCTCTTTTGTGCATCGAAATGGAAATGAAATTCATAGAAACAGAGGTTTAGATCTGAATCTCTCTGAAACAAAATGAAAATGGAGGGAGAGACGATAAAAAAGGAAACATGCTTTGAGTTCTAATTTATTTATATACTCGTGTTTGAGGAGAAACCGCCAACCACGACGAAGACGGCTTAGTTAAATTTATTTCCCATTCTACCCCTTCTTTTTCCCTTCTAATTACGTAGTTGCAGTTAGTTGAACTGGCAACAATTAATTCCATAAAAGGTAAATCCCAAATTACTACTCTATTTGTCAACTTTTACAATGAACTGCTATAACTTTTTTATTTTTTAATATTATACTAGGCTGAATTATTTTCCACACACTAATCTGTTAAATTTTGATGAGATTTTTCAAAAATGTCAATTTTGCTTTTATTGTCACATTATTTTTTTGTAATTTTATACTACATTTTACTTGTCACTTTTTTAAATGGAATACGCTAAAAATGTCGTTTTCAAAAAAATTCCGTCAGAGTTAACTGACGGAAAGAGTGAAAAATAGTTCAGAGTACCTAAAGTTACAAAAAGAAGTTTAGTGTAATCCAGCAAAAAGTGACAAGTACAAAGTAGGCATCTGTTGTACTAATATAAATTTATTATGTTACTCATCTCCCTCAAAATAAATGTCTAACAGATCTAATTCTTTCACATTTATTTTGAGATAGATGAATAAATCTTGAATATATAGAATCATTACTATTATTAGGAAAATGTCAATATTACACCTTTTACTTTCTCTACCATATAAGTAATAACATGTATTTTTTGTCCAACGCTCGTGTACTTTTTGAATTTTGTTGACGGAGTTAGTACTACATAAATCATCAATGAGCAATGCTAGGTCCCGGTCCCTGCCCGACCGAGCCGAGACCAAATGTCCAATGAAATAAAATAAATTACCAATGAAATCCTCACAAGTCACAACGTCAATGAGTAAGTTATAAAAATCATGAATTAGACATGAACAGTTTGCTTTCTCTTTTCCTTGCCAATTCACTTTAGATAACATGGTCCCCAAACTCTCATCTCTCAGACATTCCCTTGTTCAAGTTGCTACATTGTCGAATTCATGCTTGTAAATATCTGAATTGGTCCACACAATCATTTATAGCTGCAGTTCTTGTTCACATAGTTCAGAAGTGGACATAACATAGCCAACATTCTCTGAGTCTTGGTCTTTCACAAGCATTACATCTAATTTCTATGACAACCAGTATATGCATACATGTATTGAAAGCGATGCCCCAGCAACCCTCTTAAAAATACTCCCACCGCGACCACATGACTCGAAAAACATTTATTTGGACCAATCCCCGCTATCTTTTCGCATCATTACTTCAACCATATTGTATTTTTTTTCCTGTCAACACTACTGCAACCAACCCGAGGGTCGGTCACCATGGAGAAGTCACTTCCGGCAACTCAACCACAGAGCGCTGGAAGTGATTCTGATGGCGCTGATCAAGCTGACAATCGCAGCCTCGTCATTCCCAACAGAGTCATCACAATAGCTGATACACTTCAGAAGAATGATCACTCATGGTACTGAAAAAACTCGCACGAGCTAACGAGAAAATCATTTCAGTAAAAAAGACAGCCATGACATAAACAATATTATGATTCTCTATTGCATAACATTAAATTGCAACACACAATTCTGTTCATTTTCTTCTATTTTCAAGTACTTGTCCATACTTTTATGGTCTCTTCTTCTGTTGGCTCATGTAGGTTCGTCACCTCTCAGATTCCAGCAGATCTATCAATTCAAGTTAAAGACACCACCTTTAACGTTCACAAGGTATCTAAAACCAAGACAAAAACTGGGAAAAAAATCTTCAAATTATACTAACATTGCATAGCACTTGTTATAGATATCATACCTTTTTCCTTCATTTCAAGTCTTTCGTTTTTCTTGATTGTACATACTTCCATGTTCTTCTATATTGCACAAGTAGAAAATATTATTCCAAATAAGATACACAATTAATGAACAACTACAGAATTCAGACTTGTATCTAATCTATCTATTTTTCTACACAACAGTATCCCTTGGTATCTAAATGTGGTTACATAGGTCGCCTTGAACTGCAAACCTCACCCTCGAACTTTGGGTATGATCTCAAGCTTGAGGACTTCCCTGGTGGATCAGAAACATTTGAGATTATTCTGAAATTCTGCTATGGTCTTCCTGTGGACTTAAACCCTGACAACATAGCTCGGCTCAGATGTGCAGCGGAATTTCTAGAAATGACAGAAGAGCTTGAAGACGGAAATCTGATCTCCAAGTCAGAAGCATTCCTCACATTTGTTGTCCTTTCATCATGGAGAGACAACATCACTGTTCTAAAATCTTGTGAAGCTCTATATCCATGGGCAGAAAATCTCCAAATTGTTAGAAGATGCTGTGACTCGGTAGCTTATAAAGCTTCCAGAGACAGCTCAACAACCGGAGATATAGTCAATGAAGGCTGGTGGGTTGATGATGTGGCTACTCTTCGCATTGATCATTTCATGAGAGTCATGACAGCAATAAAAGCAAAGGGAATAAAAGCAGAGATCATAGGCAAGTGTATTATGCATTATGCAGAGATATGGTTGCCGGGCATGGACGTAGAATTAGAAGGCCTTAAAGGATATGGATATAGAAAGAATGAGGTCGAGTTCAGTATTCTGAGTGGGAGAAAAGAAGAAGGGGGAGTTGGACACAAAGAACACCGAACAATAATTGAAAGCCTAATAAGCTTACTTCCTGCTCAACTAGAAGTTGTTTCATGTAAATTCTTGTTGCAAATGTTGAAGATGGCTATGGTGTATTCTGTGTCCCCGGCTTTAGTTTCAGAGATTGAGAAGAGAGTGGGGATGATGTTGGAAGATGCTACTGTGAGTGATCTTTTGATTCCTTGTTATAAACATGGAGATCAAGGCAAACTAGTAAAGTAAGTACTTTACCTTCTTTCTTCCTAAGTTCATTCGACTTCCCCACAAACATATTGTGGTCGGAAGTTAGTGTAGAAGATTCTATGATTGACTTTTTAACATCATTAACTGCTTGCGCAGCTCACCCGATCAACGCACAATGCATGACACAGATGCGGTGCAAAGGATTGTGGAATATTTCTTGATGCATGAACAACAGCAGCAACAACAACAGGTAGAAGGATCTGGAAAGGTCAATATTAGTAAGCTATTAGACAATTACCTAGCTGAGATTGCAAGAGAACCAAATCTCTCCATCACCAGGTTTCAAGTTTTAGCAGAATCCCTGCCGGATAAGTCCCGAACATGTCATGATGGCCTCTATAGAGCCATTGACACCTACCTCAAGGTTACCCACTATTCTCACATGTCTCTCGTAGTTATTTTATTTCACAACACACTGAAGCTTGAGAATCTTATTTCCTTTGCAGGCTCATCCTTCACTATCTGAGCATGATCGGAAAAGGTTATGCAAAATAATGAACTGTGAGAAATTGTCACTCGATGCATGTATGCATGCTGCTCAAAATGAACGCTTGCCTCTAAGAATAGTAATCCAGGTAAAATTCATTAAGTTTGGAGTTAGAATTTCAAATTGTCCACATCATAGCTTGTTAAACCAATGTCTAGAATTTAAAATGCTCTGTCACGTAAAAAGAGAATTAAATAGTTAATATACAAGTCATATCCTTGTAGCTTTCTAGGTCTTCTATATACCTAAATCTAAATAGGATCAGAATGATGTGCACACTGCACAGAAGCACTTTCCCCATTTCAGGAAGCACATAAGTGATTACACTCATTCAGAGTATAGAAAAAACACAAGGGTTTTAAAAAAATTATTGCAAATTCCCGGTGCAGAAAACTAGGCCTCATGGAATCACCTATGAGCACCATAAAACTTGCAGAAATCACTGAAACAAAAGGTTCCAAGCAACTCAGTGCAACTCATGGAAATATTAGGCTTACATGATATCTATAAGACAAAAGAAGTCGTTATATAGCATTACTCTTTGCAGGTTATATAAAAATTCAGACATTCAACAATTAGATAGTGGTATTTACCAATGCAAAACTAGAAAAAAAATCAGTGTTGACCAATGACCAGTCATAGGCCCATCAAACTTACAATCAGCATAGCTTTTTCTCAATAAGAAATGATAGATTTGCAGGTATTATTCTCAGAGCAAATAAAGATGAGAACAGCAATGCAAGGAAAGGAACCTGCAGCTGCAAATGACAACATCCTGGAACAGGAGGCAGGTCAGACATCTACAACAGATGAAATTAAGACACTGAAAGGAGAACTGGAAAAGGTAAAGACTCAGATGATGGAACTGCAGCAGGATTACTCTGAGCTGCAATGTGACTATGAAAAGATAAATGGCAAACAAAGAAACGCAGTAGGTTGGAGCTTTGGGTGGAAAAAGATCAAGAACACTACCCTTTCTAATGGGGACGAAAACGTAGGCAGGCAGCACAGATCCAAGTCAGTTGGTCGCAAAGTCAATTTCAGCAATAGAGTTTCTATGTCCTAAAATCAAACAATCCATAATTTAAATTCTAATCCAGTCAAAAAGTCTGGAAGTCTTGTTATCATCTACTTTCAAATTTTGCAAATTTTGTTACACAAATTACACCATAAGCTTAATTGACCATATCTATATCAATAAAGCATATTTGGATGTATGAGCCTGTGGATCATGTTTTGTAGCTTTTCTTTCTCTTTAGAAAGTATAATATAATTCTGGGTTTTCGTAATGATGATGACTAGCTCAAACCCACATGATTTTATTCTACTCACTCACATTCAGTTCATGAAAGCAATGCAAACCCAACATTTGTGTAAAAATCAAAGTAAATAAGAACAGCTGATAAAATGCAGCACCATCTATATTCCAATACATAAAAACTTACATATAACTTCCTTTTAGTAAGGTCATTACAGCAAACTTCCAAAATTTAAGTCATTTTACTGCATCGCCAGGTGGTTACTAAGCTAATCACACACAAAAGTAAGTAAAGGGAAGGAAACCAGAAACTGAATAAAGAAAGTTTGAGCAATATGAAGCAGAAAGTTATCAATGAAATCAACATTTCCTGTAAACTGAAACTAACATATACCAACCAGAGCTCAAGCTGCTCCACGGGAACTTGTCTATAGATTCTTCCTTCCCTCACCGGAGCCTGCCATTCCCTATCGTCACTGCCACGATGTCCTTAAGAAGTCTAGACATTTTTTTATAATAGAAATGTCTAATTTATCTTTTGGGAGTAAGTTTTGACGATTAGCTATGATTATAGGTTTTGTGCTCGAAGTCTAAAATTAGCCTGGTTTAACTTAGACTCATGATCTTGTTACAACAACAAAATGTGGCTACTAAAACATCACTCCATCAAGAGAATAAGAAATCAAGGTCAGTTATTTCTCTCGTGTATAATCTTTTGATTCTAGTACATCACCCAATCTTCTTGCTTAACACTAGCATTTCAAAATCTAAGAACCTAAAACCAGTGTAATTAAATTGTCAGCAATCTCTTGATTCTAATTCCTCTCCGAAACTTATTACCTAGCATTAGCAATAGCACTTCAAAATCAAATAAAGGAAATTTTCTTAAACAATATAGCAATGAGGATAGGGTCATGTGAACCTGATGAAGCATTAATAGAATCACATGCATTTGTTCATTTTCACTGAGCACGCTGTGTCATTGCTACCTTAGATCTCAGTGGCCGCCATTGTTGACGACCTTGACCTTCAGCTTGAGCTTCGTCTGATCTTATTGAAGCGGAAACAAACTATTTTCATTTCTTCTCCGCTTTTCGTTCCCGTTAGTCAATACGCTGTCGTTTTCTTCTAGAACAATAGTTTCTACTTTCTACTGCTCAATACTAGAATTTTTTTATATAAATATGAAATATTTTGTAAGATATTATATATATATATATCATTAGAAAAAAAGAAAATGAACCTTATTTATTTTGCTTAGGTAAGGTGGAGCCAAACCAGCAAGAGCACGAGATCTTGTTAAAAAATTTACTCATTAATTTTTTAGAGCGCAGTAACCCGTTGAATCCAATTTTTAATGAAGTCTCGTAATCCTCACACCACACCAAAGATGGTACGTGTGGTGCTCCGACTCGTGGCAGACTCTTGATTTGGTATCCCAAGGCTCCTCTCAGTTGTAGTAGCTGGTAACCATAGGGCTCCTCTCAGTATGGCACGACATTGACTTACTGATTAAAAGATTCAAAATGTGACATCACTTTCAACTAATTAGAATCAATGACGACGTCATCACTAATATAAATACTTCATCCTGCAATTAACAAGAATTACACAATCTCTTCATTATTTCTAATGATACCGTGGATATGATTAGATAATTGACCAAGTAAAAAAAACGCATCAACCTATTATGTTGTAATTTTCCACCCGAATCAATCACCATCACCAAATATGGATCATCACATTCACAACTTTGATGAGCAAGCAGAAAGTTTCCCAAGGATCGATTTGTGCATTGGATGGACTAAAAACACTTAATACATAATCCACAACGAATTACACGGTAAATAGATTAATATCAAAAACCTACCACCAAATCCGACACTCTAGAAAAATAAATAATGAAAAAACTACTATCATGCACTGCGGAAAAGTGCTTTGAAAGAGAAAAACAGCAGCCTATAGATGGACACAAGAGAAAAAGCAAGGAAATGTGCCCTATACAAGTAAAGAAAGAAAATGTCCTAATTCCAACCATCTTCCTGGCTGCACAAAACTTCAATCGGGTATGAAAAGCTACTAGATTAACTTTAACGACCATTATCTATATAGTCTGCATACCTTTTCCAAATTTAAAACCTCTATTGTTGCCAATACTGTTGACTTCGATTACCGCCCATTTGGTTTGGACCCCTATTGGTGGTGGAACCTCCGCCATACTGACCACCACCTTGGGGGTAATTTGGAGGGTGAACTGATCCATAGCCACCAGCGGAACCTCTTGAGCCATTGGCGGGCATACTACTGCTTCCACTTCCAGCATATGGTGGAGCGCGACCTTGTGGTGGATATGCATGGTATCCACCATTTGGAGGATACCTATTTGTCCCTCCACGTGTATTTCCATAGTGGTGGTGGCTAGATCCAGCAGGCACGGGAGGCTGGGCGTTGTTCATGGGATGATTTGGCCCCGGCCAATGTTGAGGTTGAGATTGCCCGGTATGTTGAATGGGAGGCAGGCGAGCATGTTGCTGTGGGTGCTGCAATTTCTGTTTCTTGGCCATTTCTTCATTTTGTAATTGCCTCTGTTGCTGCCTCTTTTTCTTGGTCTGGTACTCATGTGAAGATTCATATTTAGGCAAGCTGTTAACACAAACAAAACAAGAAGCGGAGTTAAGGCGATAAATTTTCAAACAGCCAAGCACAAAGAGGCATTCAGCCATGAGAAGTTAACTGCCTAATGTACTTGGTACATTATACATGGTTTATTCAAACTAGTATTCTTTTCTAAGCGTCATTCTCCGTATATAGATGATACACACCTCTTTGGATCGCATGGCAAGGGATCAGTCCAAAAATACTCGGCATCCAGTGCATCCTTCGTAGATATTCTCTAGATAGATTGGGTGGACAATATATTAAATTTTACAAATATATATACACACACACACACACATATAGAAGCAATGTATACAATACCCTAGAATTAAAAATAAAAAAAATCTGGGAGAGAAGATAAAATTTAGACCAGCTAAGCCAAAATGAGAACCAAATGATAATCAACAGAGAAATATGCTGGAGTTGTTGAGGGCTCATGACTAACTCATCATAGCTTTAAAAATGGATAAGAATATAAGATTATAAATGAAATAAACAAAAGTGCAGGAAGTTGCCACACTAATCCATTGTTATTACGATATCTAAAATGCAACCTCTACAGCATGTGAACTATATTATGTAGTCACCAAGCCAATCTTTTCTTCAAGGAGCACGATTATTGTATTCCATGTCTACACATGATTGTGCGTGTTGAACGAGGCAATCAAGAATTCAAGTACACAATCAACAGATAATCCATTTTAAAACAGCTATGTTAGAGATTATAGAAATTTATAATTGCAATGAGTCAGCCAAAGGCCTTCAATCATGTAATAGCTTGTTAACCATTGTTAGTACGATTAATTCTAACCTCAAATATGCCGTCGGGATAACATATCCACCAAGCATTAGAGAGATAGGAGATTAAGATCTGATACGGTTCAATATTGGGGCTTCAATTCACACAAAATTTCACTCCGTCCGTAGATATAGTTGGGCAGATGCTCAATGGTGAATAGAATAAAATAAATTGGTACAATAGAAAGTAATTAGCCTTAAATCTTTCTGCACCTCTTGGGTTGTTCAAATTACAAAAATAGCCACTAAAATTCAGCTGTGGAGTTTTTTTAGTTTTTTTTTTAAGAAAATAAAATCACATTTCAGAAATTATGGTTTAAGTAACAAACTAAGGATTCTGATATCAAGGTTAGTTCTGGTCAATTTAAGTAATACCTGAGATGGATCAAGTGTTAGCATCTTATCCAACAAATCTAGAGCATGTCGATCAAAACTGCATAGAGAGATTAATAAGGGTTAAGCTGGGACTTGCTCAGACAAGAGGCAACAAAAAAAATTTAATGTTTCTATCTTAAACAAGGACAATAATACCAAATGTAGTGCAAAATATGTCATCTTAACTTACTGTCTGAAAACTTCTCTTATACGCCTCTCTGTGGCCCTTGGTGGCTTGAATTTACCATACCAAGGAATCTTGGAAACACCAGGCCAGTTTATCTCATCAGGAGTTCCACAAAGTGCATATATCTTGCTCAATTGCTCAGGCTGTAATAAACCATGAATATACTCTTGTCAAAAGGCATTTTGAGACACATCAAATGTTGTCAGTAGTAGCAAAAAAGGTGCAAGCTCCAAAAATTATTATTTAACATCGTGTCCAGTGATTTCCTAATAGGTCTTAAAAGATCTTGATGTTTCTGTTCAAATTTCCTATATTAATCAGTGAAACTGAAAGCAAGTATTTGGGTTCTCACCAAAGCAGATAATGACGGGTTAAAATTCTGTAATGTAGGCTCGGTTGGCTTGTTTGCAGGTGGGGTGTTAGTTAATTGCGGGAAACCTGTGCACCCAAACTTTGTAACTCTATCCTAGTAAATTATAACTTACCTACTATCATAGAGTTTTATCCAATGTATAAATAAACCAACTGATTCAGAGAAGCATATTTTACCTAAACTAATAAGCATATGTGAAATATAGAGCAACATGGCAGAACTTTGCACTTAATGACACTCATCGTTGCATAAATCAATCACTGACTAGAAAAAAATAAACCCATAAATTCAGAGTAACGAGTAACCTCGCTTTTTCCAGGCAAGATTGGCTTTCCCTGCAAAAGCTCGGCAAAGATACAACCAACAGACCACATGTCAACAGCTGGACCATACTTCGTGGCTCCAAGTAACAATTCTGGAGGCCTGTGAAAATCATTTTAATCTGAAACAGCTAAATAAAGACTGAAAGCATACTCTTTTGAGTGGTTGGTAGGTTTAGTGCATGCAGATTTACCATTAGCAATTGACATTTAGTAGTCTATAAGATTAGAGTGAAAATTTACCTGTACCACAAAGTAATAACACGATTTGTAAGATTTCCCACATGATCATTGGAAAATGACCTTGCAAGCCCAAAATCTGCTAGCTTTAAATTCCCCTCATTATCTATCAAAAGATTAGAACCTGCAAAAACACATGTTAGAAAAAAAAAACTCATCCAGCTACAAATGTTTAAATCTTGCTAAAAAAGTAACATGATACAGTATGATGATAACCTTTGATGTCCCGGTGCAGTACTTGATTGACGTGGCAGTAATGGAGACCAGTCAGTAACTGCCTCATATAACACTGGAAAATACAAATATACAAAAAAAAATTGTCAAACATCATGTTCATAGCAGAAAGATAAACCTACATTTTAAAATTTAAATATCTGGGTTTTCGATACCTTGATTTGTGGAATAGTGAATCTTTGTCCAGGACGATCAGAAAGGCCTGTCAAGTCATGATCCATGTACTCAAAAACCATGTAAATACTTCCATTGTACTTGTTACCATCTGTAGTACCCAAAAATAAGTGATCATATCAGAAATCTCCCAACTAATGTTGAATGTAGGAAGCTGGACACAACAAACGACATCTTTCCACGTGAAAACTTTAAGCGCAAGAAGCATGTGAGGTAACATTAAAGCCAACAAAACTAGATCCAGTCACACTGACCTGGCTTTCCTGGCTCTTCATTCTCTGGACCTAGAAGAATAACCAAATGATTCAAGGATAAGCAGTTAGTTCTAACATAATCGATATGTTTTTAAACATTCATGCATCAGGAAAGCAGTGACAACTAGTACCTGTCACAATCTCTTTTAGCTTGATAACATTCTCATGATGAAGCTTCTTAAGAATTTTAATTTCTCGAATGGCTGTTATGGGGAACTGCATAAACAAGATAGAGAAGAAAGAGAACATGGCGAAAATGTGAAAATGTGTCTTTTGCTGGATATGCTAAAAGAACATTGAGGGCTAAGAGAGTCGGAAAAAATAGAAAATAGAATACCCCTTCTTTTTCATTGTCCATGCGTATCTTTTTCAAAGCCACAATCTCCCCAGTTTTGAGATCTCTGGCCATGAATACTTGACTGCAAAAAAAAAACACTCAGAAGACACAAGAACAATGAGGCCAAGATTAAGAAAAACAAAATGGAAAAATAAACAACAATACATCTCATTCTTAAGAGGTTATATTTACGAAGTCTTATGGTCTGGTCAAAGAGACGATAGTTAGAAAATTTTGGCTCTCTTTATTAGCCTTGTGTAAGGATCACCAGCAAGTCAAATTATCAATTGCCTTACGCACCATGAACAAACAAAATTTATTGAAAAAATTGGAGCCAGCAATATGCAAATATCAGATTTTGTTTATATTAATATACAAATAGATGTCAATCGACCACTACAAAATTATTCATGTCTTAACTAGCCTACCAATGCACCAAGAGAGTAGAACTACCAACAACTTGTTTCTATCACCGACATCGTCATTGGCTCATTGCAGCTTTTTTAGTATACTACAACTCCCAAGACAAATTCCCGACCATAAACCTTCTGAAGCACTACCCTATTACGGCAAGTGAAAACAAGTTGCAACATTTCCATTCTTTGCCTTAGGAGTTTCAGGAACTACTTTAAGCCATGAAAACTTATCTAACTATAATCTATGCGTCACACAACAACTATCACTAAAACATACACTAAATAGGCAAATCATTCACTAAAACATGGCAAAACAAATTAAAAACATAAACTTCATAATCCCTAATAGTCTATGTTCAGCACTGCAGTTCATCTAAACAGCAAAAGGCATGTAACCAACCAATGAAACACCATTTCACCAATATACAAAACAAAACAAAACACTTCCAAAACAACCCAGAAGCAATTACTTACTTCTCTTCCCTAATCTGTTTTACAAAATCAAATTAAATAAAAACTCTTTACAAGAGAAGCAGCAAGATTGCACCAAAGAAAAAGGACCCACCATCTATGGACCAATACCCACATAAAATCAAGAAACCTACACATAATTTACAATCTATAAAAAGGGGAAAAAGAAAAAAAAAACATCTCTTTTCTGTAACCACAATGAACCCAAAAGAAATGAAGAATAAATTGAAGCAGTGAATCGATAAGAGAAGCGAGAAAAGGAAAAAAGAAGAGTAATTGGAGACTGACCCATAAGTTCCTTCCCCAATCTGTTCCAATTTCTCGAAGCAGTTAACGCTCCGGGAGCCCCAAGAAGGCGGCGACTCTTCAATATTAAGCTGGCCCGGTGCTGCCACAGCCATATCTCTGGGTCTCCGTCGCTCTCTCTTCTCAATCTCTCGATGAAGATTGAAGATGATGATAATAAATACGTTCGGAGGATGTTTTGAAGCACCTCACTTCGCTTTGCGAAGCGGCTGTTACTGTTAATTCTCGATTTTATATGCTACATCCAATGATGACGTGTTAGTTTTTTTTCTTTTCCTCTAATAAAAGTTGTAATAACTATTTATAGATCTTAGATAATTAGGTGCGATCCTAAAATTCTTTTTTTTTTCTTTTCTAATAATTGTTTCATTGACCGTGTGGTTTAAGACTCGTGTTCTATACGTGAGGCTTTGTGTTTGAGTCACCTCGAGAGCGATTAATATGTAGTGTGTGTGAGCTATTTAATGAAAAAAAAAAACTTTTTTCTTTTTCAAATCATCCTATATCGGTCATCTCAAATGACTTTGGTAATTAGACTTGTGATCCTAGCACTTTTTTTTGTAAGTAAATTGCACTTATATTCTCACCATCTGCATAGAATCGAACAAACTAATTAACTCGTGAATCACCTGATTCATAAAGAGGGTTATTAACGAGATAAACAGCTTTTCTTTAGACAATCATCCAAAACCAAGTCTACTCGACTCAACTCTATACAATCTTTTTAAATCCCTGTAATTGTTTTAAAGCTCCGACTCCACCTCAATATGAACCCGACCTCTTTCATTCACCCACCGCTAGGGGTGTGCACGGGTACGGGGCAACCCGCAAACCCGCCCAAAAATACTCTATCCGCCCAAAAATGAGCCCGCTCTGTCCAACCGCATATTTGGGTGGCTTCAAATAAGCCCAACCCGTAGTGAGCGGTGCGGACTATGAGTGTGAGAATCCCAACCCGTTCTTTAGCCCGCCCACCCATAGAAAACCCTAAAAATGCCTAGTATAAATATTCTTTAACCCTACCTACCCCACCAACTCTCATCTCAGATTTCTCTCTCTCTCTCGTTTCTTGAGCTTCATCTTCCTTCATGAAACCCTAATCCAATCTTCATCTCTCTCTTTGAGACTCTGACTCTCTCTTTCGTTTTTACTTCTAGAATCTTATTCACCTTCTACCTCTTTCTCTCTCTCGTTCCACTAATCCACTTCCAGAATCTTCTTCACTTTCTGTCTTCTATTAATGGTTCATCCCACCTGATATCGTCTTGATTCTTGATCTCGACTCTCATCTCACGATCTCGTTCTTGTTTGATAGCTCTCAGAGTCTGTATCGTTCATTCTGCATAGTATTATGGCACATAATACTTCATCATCATCAAGTACCTCTCTGTGACTCTAGTATTGTCATTATGATTTCTGGGTTTTTTTAGCATCTGGATACTGGGGTTTGTTTAACAAAGCTCTATTGTGGATCTGGGTTTTTGTGAATCTGGATACTAGAGTTCGTTGTACTTCTCTAGTCTCTGGATATGGTGTTTATATTGAGGATTTTTTAAGATATTGAAGATCTGGGTTTGTTTGACATACTCTGAAGAGTTTATCAGTGCATCTTCTTCTTGTAGTGATTGCACGACTAAGATGGGGCCAGATCCACCCACGGACGTAAGTTTCTTACCCTTCTATTTCATTTTTTGTTATTGCATGTTTAGTTCTTGTACATTTAGTAGTAGATCTCTCTGCTCTTAGCTTGATCTGTTCTTGCATGTTCATATGTGCTCTGCTTGTAGTAGATATGTTGTTAGTTGTAGATATGATGTTAGT